>KN484987.1:0-10602 GCA_000787095.1 Periophthalmodon schlosseri
AACAGAGAGGGACCAGCCCAGAGAGGGAACAAACAGAGAGGGGCCAAACAGAGGGGCCAGCCTAGAGAGGGGCCAAACAGAGAGGGGCCAAACAGAGGGGCCAGCCCGGACAGGGAACAAACAGAGAGGGGTCAAACAGAGGGGCCAAACAGAGAGGGACCTGTGAACCCTGTACCACTGCACACACACAGTTCATTTAAGCTCTGGACGTGTGTAATTACAGAAACAGTGGTTTACAGTGGAGGACAGAGCTGCCTTTGTGAGGGAATCAGACTCTCTAATGACTAAACTGTGTCCATAAGGATTCTTCATTTGATTATCTTCGTAAACGTCTGTGTAAAGGATTATAGAGCTTTTAAAATGATTATGGTTGATAAAGGTTCATTGACTGAAATAGTCTTGGCAGTTTTGTTCCAAAAAATGTACATAACTTTTGACACTTCAGAGAAAGTTGACCACTAGTTTTGACCAGATGGCAGAATTTAAAGAGCCCATATTCACAGTTTTTTGTTTCTAATCTAATATCATTTGATCAAAATTGTACAAAGCCTATAGTATGTTTCTTGATCCAAAATCGTCTTTTGACTGAATATAACGTGCGCGTCCATCATTACTCTAACAGTGCGTTTCCCGGTACATCCCACCTCTGTGTGTTTAAGCGTCTGTCTGGCTCTGGCTCTGATGCCCGTTCACTGTGAGGATATGTACACGGGACCATCTGCCGCCGTCGCCCGCGTCCCGTTTGTGAACAGCCAATCGGTCGTCCTCTCCGCGCGCTGGCACCCGCATCAAAGACCGAGAGCTCCCGCGGGAACCATGATACACGCTCACCTACGAGAACACGCGCCGGATGCTAACAGCTTCTCCGGGACTTGTACCGCGCACCGTCCGGCCGTTTGGACATGGGGGCAAAAGTACAAAGGCTGTGGAAAAGTCAAACTGCAGAGAGAACTAAAAACAACATGACTCAACATGATATACGACTTTTTCATGTGACTTTTACGGGCGCCATTTTGAGGACTGGCTGTTCATAAGATAGAACGGCCATGTTTTTAAAGGTGCACTGTGTAACTTTTCCACTGAAGGGTCAGCCACCTGCTTGTCCACGGAGACGTTTTTGTTTTCTGCCTTGACATCTTGACGCGGATCTTGCATTTATTCAATTATAGGTAATTTTAAAAGCTCAAAAATACCTTGGAAAAACATGCAGTGTGAATGGGGCCGCCTCTCCACAGATCTGACATGTAAGTTCCTTGGCATTTATCTTGTCTATCCCCATGGAAACAAGCACGAGAAGCTCCAGAAAAGTTCACTTCTAATTACTATGGAAATTTGACATCACTCGGGGAAAACATAATAATTATAAAGACATTTTGCCAACTTTTGTTTGGGAAATCGACGTTAAACTCATCAAGGAAACTTTGGGTAAATGAGCCACATAAACCAAATATATCAGTGTTTAATAATTAGCCAATAATTATCAATGAGACACCGTCATGTTTCAGGGAGAGTGTCGCTCGAGGGGGTTTCGTGTGCAGCCCGGGCCATTGCCTGATGTAATGGCCTCAATGTGTTTTATATGTCTCTATTACCAGCACAAAATACGCACATGCATCTTACAAAGCAGCTGGAGTTTCACTTTTCTGAACCTATTGAAACAGTGGAGTTCTATCGATGTGTAAAAACTGGAATAAACCAAAATCTGGGATTAATACCTCTTGTTTTTCCTCTTGTTCATTTATAAACGATCATAATCCTCGGTAACGCCATTATATTTTTGCAGGTTAGAATTGTATCTGCACCGGCTCCTGTTTCATATCAGGTGCAATTAAAAATTTTATTGTGTTAAAATGTGTTCGCTCTATGGGTCCTCTTTAAATGTGTCGCTCTATGGCTCCTCTTTATCTGAGGGAGATACTGCAGCTCTAGACTCCACCCAGAGCCCTGAGGTCAGCTGACCAAAGCCGGACTCAAGACCAGAGGTGACGGAGCCTTTTCTGTGGCAGCGCCCAGACTATGGAACAGCCATGTATTTAATGTAATGTAGCTAGTCCATCACATAGGCCTAAACTTAAAGCTAACAGGTAAAAAGGACAACACTCAAAGACGTTTAGATGTTTATTTTACATATTAATAAATGTACTCAAAAAGACAATTTGAGTGTTTTTCTTCTTTTTAATAAAACAAAGCAACATATTTACATTTTTACAAGTTGGTTTAAGCTTTTCTAGTCAAACAAAAGCTGTAGTCCCAAGGTTGAAGGGGAAACCAAAATTAAATTCGTGAAAAAAAAAAAAATCTAACCGTTTCGGGACTTTCGTTTCTACTCTTGCTCCTTGCTTTTATTTTGTAAAGATTCATCAGTGTCTTCAACCTCTTTTTTCACATTATCTGGACAACTTTTTACCTCCTCAGCTTCCTGTTTAACACACACTTCCTCCTTGTCTTCAGTTTTGGGAGTTGTTCTTGTAATTTCTTCATCTGAATCTCCTGAACTAGTTTTTGGCGATTCTTTGCTTTTCTTTTTATGCTTTTTCTTACTTTTTTATGTTGATGGCTGTGCTGTTAAGTTGGTCTGTAACAAAAGACATGAGTATAAGTGCATCATCTAATTGCCTGCAATTTAATTGTTTGAATTTCTACTTGCCCATGTTGTCCGCCATCTTGGGTGTTCCGGCCAAATGAGTCCTCGAGGAGCCGGAGCACCTTAAGAAGGCTCCAGACAACTGTGTGCTGAGGAGGAGGGGTGTCCAAATATTTTAGCTTTTTGTGTATCTAGTTTGTTTTCCACAGTTAACACAGATACATTAATATAGAGCTCTATTTTAATAACAGATTTGATTGAATAAAGATTAACACTTTTTTCCTAAAGACATTTAACAGTATTATTGGATTTGCTGAAACTTACCTGTGCTGCAGTGTGGGCGCAACCAATTAAGGGAGGTGCTCTATAAAAGGAGCCAACCTCAGTCTGCTCAGGAAGGAGTGGTGTGTCCAGGCTGTTACTGCCGTGCTGATTTTAAATTCTGCTGTTATTTTTGTAAATATTCGTTGGTGTTGGAAATAAATGCACTTGGGTCTGCACTGGACAAATCGTCTCTGCTCTGTTCCCCGCGATTACACCATCTCTTTTTATTACATGTGTTAAAATATTTCACATTAGTTTGCTTTGGCTGACAGGAAAACATTTAAACTTTGTGCCAGTTTTTGCTTCATGCGAATGGACGCAGTGAATACAAAGATATTAACCATAAACCAGGTCCAAACTCAGATCTCCAGCCACGTGCTACGGTCTCACCTGAACCCAACCTGTACATTACCAGGGCTAGCTTAGCGTGTCGCACCTCGCCTTCTGCTGTTGTTTGGGGATTTAGCTCTCACGGGCCACGCTAATTAAATCTCCACGCGCTTAGTAAACCTGACAGCTCGGCGCGGCACACTGACCCAATAACCCGGAAACTTCTCTGGAGGTATTTATGCGATTCTCCTGCTTCAGCCTGAGACCGAGGGCCGTCCGGGGGGGGGTTGGGCTCTGACACCTGTCCCAAGCTGGTCTGGGGGTCATCCGTGGCGCTACGGGAACGTGACTCAGCAGCGAAAGGCTAGCCGTATTAGCATAACAGGTTTACAGGGAACAGAATGGAAGCACCTTGGCACGGTCGCCTGCGCGTCTCAATGACGGAGCGACTACGGGCATTGATTCTTAATAAATTACGATGACGTTCGCTAGCTCTCTGTGAATATCAATGCTAATGTGTTTACTTCCTGGGAATAAATCTTTCTGTCAATATTAAGATTTGCGGTGACTTTGAGAGGCTGGCTTTCTCAGTTCATTTATTTATGACGGCGGGACGATCGTTCCCGTACAAAAGGAGGCATTGATTATGTTATGTAAATGGAAAAAAACTTGGAATGTTTGTGAGTGTGACTACAATGCCAGAAGTGCTCAAAGAATCGCTCCATCAACACAATGGATTTGTTTATATAAGAGGCGGTTAACTCCCTACATAAGTCATATGGAATGTTATACCGTAGACTATTGTATGGCCTTATATTGGCTTTAATAAATGACTTAAGAAAAATAAATGCTGTTTCTCAACTAGTTCAGTTTAACTTTCATGCCACTAATGGTCCTATATCACACAAAATGGACTGTTGTGAGCTTTTAGCCGTTTTATAATACTGTTACCTCATCAAAAACATACCCAGAGTTCCATTTTGTTTCATTCATGTTTGAGTAACACTTTATTATTAGTCTGTCTACATCTTCAAAGCTCAAAAGGCTCTGTTCCACCTTGTGATGTCATGAAGCGGTAGTTTTCAAGTTAAGTTCAGTAGAGATGGGCAATTCCGGGGCTGAAATCATCCAAATGATTCTAGTGAAGGTGTGTGGAGTTAAAAAGCACAGTGGAGCACTTCCTGTATTACCGCATGACGTCACAAGGTGGAACAGAGTGTTTTCAGTTTGAGAGAAGAACTCAGCCTAAATATGCAGAGTTTGGACGTCACAAGTGGAACAGAGTGTTTTCAGTTTGAGAGAAGAACTCAGCCTAAATATGCAGAGTTTGTGTGTTAAACATGTGTGAATGAAACAAAACACAACCAGGTCTGTTTGTGACGAGGAAACAACATGTTGAATAAATAAATTAAAGTTTTTTCAGTAAATAGCGAAGGTTAGCTCCATAAGACGATACCGATACCAATCTCCCCAATACCAAATACGAACCATAGACACACATGTATCAGGTGTAATAGCTGTTAGCAAACCCGTACGCCTCAGGGCTCCATAAACTGATATGAAATTGATTGTTTTTAAAGTCTCAAACACACCAAAGAGTCATTTTTTTCACAATATGATAATAACTTTATCGATATGTTACTTTCCTGATTACACACATTTTACCAGGTGTGTCTCAAACTGCACATGGGCCGTTTGACTAGTTCAGACTTCATCTTATCCACTTTTCTGTTCTACTTTGGATAACTTCTTATTTAGAACAGTGTAAATGATGCAGTCCACTTTTAGACCTGGTTTAGTCCTGGATTAGACCTGGAATAGTCCTGTTATAGACCTGGTTTAGACCTGGTTTAGCCCTACATAAGACCCTAGAATTGTCCTGTTATAGACCTGGTTTAGATCTAGTTTAGTCCTAGATTAGACCTGGAATAGTCCTGTTATAGACCTGGTTTGACCTGTACTAAGTCTAAGATATCACACTCTCCACACACACACACACACACACACACACAGACCCAGTCGTACCCTTGCAGTTGTACGACAGCGCCCCTTGTGGCCACATTCGGCGCGGGCGGCTGGCTGAGTGAGCCGCGGCGACAGACTTGAGCGCGGGGATAAACAGGCCGTGTCGTGGCATCTGTTAAAAGGGAAACCCACTAAACAGCTTCTGCTGGATTAAACAGTAAATATTAAACCCTTTTAGCATATGGATAAACACGCTAAGCCCCGCTCCGGCCTGCACGTTGGTTTCTACGGGAGCGAGAGAGTGCGTGTTGTGGCTTTAAAGCTATTTAGCGCAAGAGCGGGGTCAGGTGACTGTGACCCGAGCCGACGGGGCCCGCGCAAATGTGACGGGGTTTAATACCAGCAGATTAACCAACACGGACTTACCCGCGGATGTGGACTACGACAGAGTCAAAGCCAGTACGCAACAGCTGCTGCCCTCACACACGGCGCAATGTTTAATTAAAGACGCAATATGGAACTTTTCTATTCTGCGTGTATGTGGTGGTGGCGGGTTGTTTAGAATGTTCCACGGCATTTTAACCAGGGATGCACCGATAGCGATAATGTCATTTTATGGTTGAGAAGTCACCACCTGCTAGTTTCCTTAGAGATGTTATAACCTTGCCTGGAATGTTCCACAGTACGGCATTAATCTTAGTGCAATCCAGCCAATCAGAGCGCTGCTTTTGGTGCTTACTTCCTGGTTTTTATTATTATTATTATCAGCTACAGACATGGCACAGTGGTCTCATCTCGCCCCAGAGTTCTGCTATTACAATATTCGTGATGGGACTTTCGGCTCTTTTATGGGATCCGAATCTTTTGGATCCGTTCACGTCAAAGAGCCGTTCGAAAGACTGGCTCTTTTTATATGTGCAAACTCGTTTTAACAATAAACGAATCACAGAGAGAAACGACCAAGGCTCAGATGTGTTTAAAATGGTTCAGACTGAGAGTGGGAGTGAGTTTACCCTTTGGAATGATGCAAAATAAATAAATAAAATAAAAACTAACTGTTATTACGATGCCAGATATGTTAATGGAATCGAATATCAGCACCGATACTGCAAAATTATATCGTTATTAAACTGATATCCTGGTTGGGCGCTTTAATCGGATGTAATAAGATAATATTTACAGGCTGATTTTGACATTTGAACGTTGAACTTTTGTCCTTACGCAGCTATTCAGGAGTTATTTGAGGGATAAATAACAGTTACATAACACAATCGGATCTGTTGTGTAATAAGTTAACTGTGTTTTATAGAAAGAAGTGGCATTTTCCACCCATACACTGTTATCAGATAATATCGATATCAAATTGGAACTGAAAAAGCTGGATCGGTGCGTCCCTAATTTTAACTATAACTGTATCTGTGGATTATAGTCAACGTCTGTTTTTATTGTCCCTAAATACCATGGAAACCACATCGTTATTGTGAGCGGACTCGCCTCTTTAAAGCCACACTGTGGAACGTTCCAGGTAAACACAGGCAGTCTCCATCACCAGAAAAAGTTCTACTGCGCCTTTCAAATAGAATGTTTGTCGTCCCCTTCTCCGGCCAGTTCTTTTACTGTTGTTTTGTCTTTAAGCAAGACACTTCACCCATCTGTGTCTTATAACAATGCATTTTATTGTGATTTTTCCTTTATGCTCAAAATCACATTACGATCTATCTATTTTCTTCCGCTGATCCGTGGCCGGGTCGTGGGGGCAGCACTCGCAGACTTCCCTCACCCCAGACACTTCCTCCAGCTCCTCCGGTGGGACCCCAAGATGTTTTCAGGACAGCTGAGAGACGTGGTCCCTCCAGCGCGTCCTGGGTCTCCCCCAGGGGGCCTTCTCCCGGTGGGACATGAACACCTCCCCAGGACTAAATCAGGACTCACCCAGGAGTGAACCAGGACTGAACCAGGACTAAACATGGACTAAACATGGACTAAACCAGGACTATACCAGGACTCAACCAGGACTAAACCAGAACTCAACCAGGAGTAAACCAGGACTCACCCAGGAGTAAAGCAGGACTCACCCAGGAGTAAAGCAGGACTAAACCAGGACTAAACCAGAACTAAACCAGGACTAAACCAGGAGTAAACCAGGACCATAGGTGATCTTTGCCTTTGGATTCAGCTCCTTCTTTACCACAACAGTCCGATACAGCGACCGCATCACTGCAGACGTTGCACCGGTCCAACGATGTCCATCTCACGCTCCATCCTTCCCTCATTCGTGAACAAGACCCTGACATACTTCACCTCCTCCACTTGAGGCAGGGACCCACCTGGAGAGGGCACCACCTTTTTCCGGTCGAGAACCATGGCCTTGGATTTGACTATTTCATTACTTTTTTTAATCACTGTCCACATTTGATAGTTGTAAGCTACTGCTACATAGCCACAGCTGCCCTGGGACAGACTGACAGAAGAGCGGCTGCCAATCTGCCCCATCTGCCCCTCTGACCATCACCTGTCACTCTCTCGCCATCTTTAGATATAATACAAACAATTTTTATGTATTTTTACTTTATCCAAACACTCATTATATACAGTTAGAAGATTTCGCCACTAAAGTTTGAGCCCGGATTAGCCCAGAAGTTACAAGAAACAGGCTAATTACAACACGACCATCCTCTCCCAACACGGCATTTCAAACAGAATGACATTTTAGTTTCTTTTCAAACTTTTCCTTGTTCCCGCTGACACAAATGAGCCCCTCGTTGTGTTATTTCTCGCTGTGTAAAATGCGTTCGTTCGGATCCATTTTGCAGCAGAGGTCTAATAACAGTGATTAGTTACATTATCGCAGCGGCGCAGCCAAACGAACGCAACCTACTGACCCGGATTAGCTCCCTCATTACATATGCAACAACAAAAAGATGAAACTTTGTGTGTCAGGGACAATACGCAGCCAATCAGAACCCGCTTCCTGATTAGCAAATTAGCTTAATTACCAAATCATTTCTGTGCTGCGTTTGATCTAGTCTGCCTCGTCTACAGAAATTCCCTAACAAGTTGTAATTAGTTTGAGCACGGCATAATTAAGCCGGGATATACAAAAATTTGGCCTATATTTTCAGAGCCCGTGAACCAAGAGTTTGAGAGAATACGACGGCAGAGGGTTTTATTCTAATAGTGTGGTTTGCGTTTTGTCTGTGGAGTGAAAAAGATCGTCACAGATAGACTCTTGTTCCCTGGTTCGTAATATGTGGAGTTAGATTTGAAAAGAGTTTGTATTGGGAGCAGCTTTATGGTAAATGGTCACATTTTTATACAGCGCTTTTCAACTTCAAGTCTCTCAAAACGCTTTACACCAAGGAACCACTCACACGTTCATACACTGGGGGCGAGGTGGGTTAAGTGTCTTGCCCAAGAGCGGGATTTGAACTGCCAACCTTCAGATCAGTGGATAAACGCTCTACCAACTGAGCTGCTGTGGCCCACAGTCAGTGGAGCTAAGGAACAGGCGGCGCTGCAGATGCTGAAGTGATCTTTAAATGCGTTATTGTTGAGGATTCACCGCCTGCTAGTCTCCTTGGAGATGTTATAGCCTTGCCTGGAATGTTCCACAGTATGGCATTAATTGTGCATTTATGGAGCTCAACAGTGACCACCTGCTCCGGTTCTGCAAGTCAATTTTACATTAGTTTTTCCCATAGACGTTTCGGAAAATTCAAATATTACGAGTTCAAAGGCATCGCGGAGGCTATCCAGCTACGTGCTAACGAGCTATGTGCTAATCAGCTACATGCTAACCAGCTACGTGCTAACCAGCTCGTACTAACCAGCTATGTGCTAACCAGCTACGTGCTAACCAGCTACGTGGCAACTACTATCTGTAACGTGGTTTTAAGTCCCAAAAGCACATTTAAAACGCAAGATTTTGTGAAATGCTTTAATAACTTCGCGGTTTATAAAAGTTCAGAAGCAGATTTTAAATAAAATTGTACGTCTTGTTGTCACGAGTTACCACAGAGCTGATTAGCCCTTTCGGAAAGTCTATGGGAAAGTCCACGGGGTTCCGGAATCGGGGGGTGGGCGGTCACTGTCGAGGTCCATTCCTGACCGCTCAAGTACAGCCAATCAGAGCGCAGCTTTTGGTGCTTACTTCCAGATTTATTATTATTATTATTATTAGCTACAGACATTGCACAGTGGTCGCATTTTGCCAAAAAACGATGCTATAACAATATACTCTTTGGGGTGAAATATCTTACTCATTTACAGAAAAAAACGTTGGGTAAAAACCTAAACTGAATGAGAATGTAAACGACTGCACAAAGAGATTTGCTTTGAGAGTCCAAGAGAGAGAAAATACATGTAAAAGATACGGAAGGCAGATGGGGTAAAAAAAACCAAAAAAACCAAAAACGATTTAATGTGGTAATGGAAGTTTGAGGAAGTTTGTCCATATGTGCACATTTAGTGGGAAATGGCAAACACAGGAGCTGGAGAATGGTGGGTTGATGTTGTGTTTTGAATTCTGCTGACTTTATTATTCTGTTCGAAGTTGTGATTAAACAAGAGATCGGAAAAGCTCCTCATCTCTTTTCTTTAAAGGTCCTATATCACACAAAACTGACTCTTGTGAGCTTTGAGCCGTGTTATAATGCTGTTCCCTCCTCAAAAACAGACCTGGAGTTGCGTTTTGTTTCATTCACACATGTTTGTAACACTTTATTATTAGTCCGTCTACATCTCCAAAGCTCAAAATGCTCTGCTCCACCTTGCGATGTCATGAAGTGGTAGTTTTCAAGTTCACAGCTGCCTTTTACCTTTAGTTTTGAGTAAGGATTGGCAATTCCAGGTCTGAAATGATCCAAATGATTCGAGTGAAGGTGTGTGGAGTTAAAAAACACAGTGGAGCACTTCCTGTATTACCACACAGTGGACACTTCCTGTATTACCGCATGACATCACAAGGTGGAACAGAGAGAAGATCTCGGCCTAAATACGCAGGGTTTGTGTGTTAAACACGTGTGAATGAAACAAAACACGACTCCAGGTCTGTTTGTGACGAGGAAACAACATTATACCACAGAAAACATTGTAACGTGGGCCCTTTAACTTCTGCAAAACTCTTTTATTCTGATCCCTCTCCTTCACGAGCATTACATAAGTTTGAAACATTAAAAACACTGCTATGACTTTTTCTCCGTCCTTGTTTTATAGGCTTGTTTTTGTCACTATTGTTTTCAAATTGGCAGCTCTCCAGACAGCGAAGATGGATCGCTCAGAGGGGCAGTGGGAGTCCGCAGCGGTCATTTTGATTCAGGCCCGAAAGCCGCACCCACGTCCCCCTCACCCGGGACAGACGAGGCAGGAGCAGAGGCGCGGGGGGGGGGGAAGGACAGGTC
>KN484988.1:33620-69955 GCA_000787095.1 Periophthalmodon schlosseri
CTGGAGTGGGCAGATCATTTTGTGGTTGCCACGTAGAGCGAATGAGACCACTAATCCACACCACTGCACCTAATAGCTACTGCCGCCGTTACCGCTGCCTCGTGCGCGGGTGTCACGCCGGTGCACATCCACGGGTGTCAGAACCTAGGACCGTTGCCATAGCGATTAAAAATTTAAAGCAAAATATTTTAGCTTTTTCGAATGGGGGGGGAAAGTCCTAAAAATGTCGTCGCACGTAACAGGAAGTGAAAACCCACGAACAGGGCCTAAGGGTGTTAGGTTGGGTTAGGTTTTAAGTGTGGAAAACAATATGATTTTCACGATAATTTCATTTTCTGAAACAAACAAACAAACAAAAAAAATCTATATTCAGTGTCTAAATTATTCCTTTATTAAGTGACCGGCTTTAAAGATGCACTATGTAACTTTTCAGCTGGAGGGTCGGCCGCCTGCTCGTCTCCACAAAGTTATTAGTTTCCCTGGAAAGTTCCACAGTAGGGCATTAAACTCACCTATCTCCGTGGATACCAGCACGCCAGGCCGAGTTACGAGTCAGATCCGTGCAGTGGCGTCCCCGCTCAATGTAAGTATGTAATGTTTTTTTTACGGTTTCTATAGCAGTAAAAACACTTGTAATTGAATAAACGCAATTGAGATACATTTAATGCCATACTGTGGAACATTCCAGGCTAAGGAACGACATCTCCATGGAGACAAGCAGGTGGCAGTTACACATTGCACCTTGAAGAAGTCTGACTAGAAACCTGAGCACGTGAGCATAATATTGTTTTTGTGAGAATATGCGATACCGAAGTCAATGTAATAATGAAACGTGACAGGTCCAACTGAGCCTCACCTCTGCCGCTGCGGCCCACGAACCGCAGGTCGTTGAAGCGGGCCACCTGGTTCTTCATGACACCGGACGCGTTCCGCAGCTCCGCAGAGTAGTTCTCGTCATTCCCCGCCATCACCGTGACGACCGTGCCGTCCGGTATGTCGCCCAGAGCAACCACCTGCGCACATTGTTTTTATGTTGTTGTTATTTTAATATATATAATTGCGGTTTACTGTTGTTATTTCTCATTAAAGATTGAATCGTAAAATGACTGGACTAAACTTATAATGAAAACGAATGGGCCTGGATATTGCTGAGTTTCCAGTGGCATCACGACATGACGTAACGCACGTCTGTAACTGAAATGGGGGAGGGTAACGTTAATACAGTTCATATGCAAATCGGTTGCTGTGGTTGGACACGTATAGCTGGGTAATGTTACAGCAAAATCATCATTCGAATATTTAAAAAAAAACATATCTTTTACAAAAATTACCACAGAACCGACTGCAATACTGACTCCTGCCCACATACGAAAGGGTTTAAGCATCTGAAAACAACAAATATAAACACATCTATTACTATAATGCACTGCTTGTATTACACTGTTACGTTGGCACTATTTTCCAAAACGTTGTTGATAAATGGATTTGATTTAAGTCTGTTTCTGATGAGTTTGATTCAAATCTGAAAACACTGTCTATGAAACAAAAGCACTGAGGCCTCCTGTTATCATTTAGATTCCTGGATGCAGATAAAAGGACACGAGTAGGCGCTACAAAGCCTCTATAATTACTGAGCTCTAGTAATAATACCAGTAAAATCCCACTTATATTTTAAAAACGTGTCACATTTGATTCACGGCCAGGGCTGCAGCTACAAATTTTCACTCTGGTTTTTGTCTTTGATGCAGATTTGAAATAATATGTGTCACGACGTTATGAAAAGGCCTTTTACAGCTAAGCATCATGGGAGTAGAAAATTGCTGTGGTTAAAATATTACGTCTTTGATACAAGAGAACTTTATTAAAATGTTTTATCTGTAATGAGTGCAGGGCCTGAAAACTATACTTAAATGAAAATCAAGCCTGTTTAAAAAGAGCCATTGTTTGATAGGTTTGGTTGTAAAATATAATAACAGTTGTAAAGTCATGTGGCAAGCTAAAATGATGAGTACGATTTGTAATTAAATGCGCACGGTATTAATAAAAATACAGTAATGTTATTGTTTAGAGAAGAGCTTTTTTAATACCACACGAAATATTTTTACAGCTGTGACTCATTAACATCACATGCGTTTTTTTTCTTTATTTATTATAACACAATTAACAAAACATCCAAACAGAATATCGTCTTTTTTATTTTTATTGTAAAATTGTATTCAAATTTTTAAGTTAAATAAAAGCGTTTCAAGTTGCAATAACCTGGAACAGTCCTTCTGTAGATGTGAGACAGGCCTTTACTTTGACAATGTTTAAATCCAGGCTCCAAACGGTTCTGTTTATCTGTGCATGTGACTGAAAGGTTTTTATTCTGCCTCTTCTCTTTTAATGTGAATTTTATGATGATTATTTGTGATTATTTATGTTTTGATTTGTTGTATTGCGTCTTTCTTATTCTGTGAAGCACTTTGAATCACTTTGTGTATGAAATAAACTTGCCTTGCCTTGAAATAGGGTCTGAAATACAACCAATGTTTAGCGTGGAACGGTAAAGAAGCTTAAACTGTTACAACACCGACATTTATAACTTCACTTAATAACACAAACGATCAGAAATGAAACACGTTCCACTCACCTTGAAGGCGACAGGCAGCGTCTTGTTGCAGCGCCAGTGGGACGGCAGCACGGAGCACAGAAAGTTGGGGCTGTCCGTGCGCACGAGCTCTGCAGGGTGGTCCGCGATGATCTCGGCCATGCTCCGGTTCTCGTGCGGGCGCAGTCTGGGAACCGCCGCGTCGGGCTGCCCGGCTCCCGGCGAGCTCACATCGTTCATCTTTCCTGGGAGCGGCTGGAGGCTGTTGGACGGCGGGCTGAACCTCCGGCTGGCGCTGGGATCTACGGGAATGCGCATCACAACAGCGGGGGTTACCGAACGACAAGGCACTGTTGGCTCTATCCAGCTGCGCTCTGCCTGTGTCTCTCACACACTGTGGAGACTGGAGCTGAGTGCGTGGCGACGTGTGCCAGTGGAAAAAGAGCGATCACACACTCCGACGTTTGTGAGGGCTTTCAAATCTCCGACAAGAAAAATAACCAGCGAGGATGTTTAAATGGCAAGTTTAAAGTCCGTGCGCCATTACGCGTATTCAAATCGAGATATAAATAACTTCAAATACAAGTCCGTGAGCGCAAAGGGCTATACAATTACAAAAAGAGCCGCTGTGAAATGGAACAGTGGAGCCAGACGCTCAAAAACTTTTGTGCGTCTTCCTTCAATGAGAAGTCAAAGCGCTGCTCCAGGTGCGTCATTGAAGTCTTTGTGCCAAACTGAAAAGCTTTCTGAGAGCCCGCGGGCTATGTACACACAAAAAGCGTTCAAAGGATTTGGACAATATACTTAACAGGGCTATTTATAACCTCGACGCGTGAAAAGTGAACATATTTCCCGGGGAATAAGCGACGAGAAAGGTTTGAGGGGTTAAAAAGTTAAACTGGGCGAAAAAAAGAAGAAAAAAGTGGCCGGTGAAGATGAAGGAGGCGGAAAACCGAATCCAGTTTTTGTAGCGGTTAGTGTTTGGAGGCCGGGGTTTCCCGTGCGCAGACTTTTGTGGTTTATATAGCTCGAGCGCGCAGCAATTATTGGGCTGATGCGACTCCAACACGTGGTGTGTGGAGCCAGATCCATTCCCTCCGCCATAATCTATCACGCCTCGTCCCGTTGAGTCTATACACGCTCGCGCTCTGTACGTACCCGCATGTTCCCGTGGACCATCCGAGCGCTCCTAACGCTACCGCTGCTCATGTCCCGCCGTCACAGCAGCGGACACATGGCTCTGTCCCGTGTAGTGTTACTGTCCGCGGAGCCGCGAGAGCGAGTGAGGAACGGGGGCGCGTGCGTCACCGGAGAGCGCTGAGTCAGCCAGAGTAGAGTTTCATTCGGGCGCAGGGGAGAGCTGTTGTGCAGGTGTACAGGTATTCTGTTTAACACACGGGCCGATTTATGGCCTTAGGGACGTGTGGCGGCCTCTGGTCTTGTCACTGGACACAGACATTTGTCTTTTCGGCCGCAGACAACTTGGCAAATAAATGGTGGCACACGGCTTCGCATAATTAAACCTATGGGGTATTTTCTCTCATTGAGAAGGTTGTAAATAACTCAATATGTTCATCAGCAGAGTATCGCCTCAAAAACCACATGTGAAGGCTTCAGGTGTCGAATCAAACGGATAAACACATGAAAGAAACAGTTAAGTCACTGTAACAGAACATTATCTTTATAAAAAAAAAAAAAAAGTACGACAACGTAAAGCGAGGCGTTGTGCCAAATTATACAAACAAGTACTGGTGCTTAGTCACTAGGTGGCACTAATAGAGGATTATAAAAATATTATGGGATTCATGCTTCTGCTGTGGATCAAGCCTCAGACCTTGCATTAAGTGAAGCATTGTCCAACAAACAAACAACAAGTTCTTGAGCAAACTGTTATTTCTCCAAGATCACGTCTAAAATTCAGTGTTTAATAATCCACACGAGTGATCTACAGTTACTATTATGACCGAACAATGGCAGATCACAGAGGCATAGTTAGGATATTTTCATATTAAAACACCAACATGCCAAAATTTCTGCTTTTGTGCTTTATAATGCATCACCCATAATGAAAATGCCATGTTTTCAAATCCTCAGAACATAAAATTTTCCAGCACATAAAACTGTATTGTCCAAATCTTACATAAAACACCAAATCAAAACATGAAACACCAATATAATATACGATTTACTTACTTTATCCTATACATAAGAGGCAAGATAACAACCATAGTTTCAGGGCGAACTTAACACACACGAATCACATTTAAAACTGAAAACATTTGGTCAGTGAGGGCATTCGAGGTATATATTCGAATCACGCTCCCGTTACGCATTTGGCGTAAGCTCAACATTAACCAAGCGTTTTAAAAGTGCTGAAAGGTCAACAGATTGTAGTGAAGCCCCCTCACTCGCGTCAACTGTAGAGGGCATCATCTCCCCTCTGTCTGCCCCACTCCGAGCTCACGTCCCAGCCAAGAGCGCAGCCCGGGCCCCGCGTTACCCATCCAGACAAAGTGCCACATCACACGACAACAACACATGCTCCTACCCCTTTTCCCCGTTGCTACCAAACAAGATTTAATTGCGCTGCGTACGTGTGACAAAGCCTTTGATACAGCTAAAATAAAACGTTTCTTCCACAGCTGTCAGGTTACTCGGGCGCCTCGTGAACAAAGATTGAAGTTTTACAATTAGATAACAAGTTTTAAATAGATTGTTTCAAAGCGCGCACGAACGTGGGAGGGATGTGCTATATAATGTCTGAAAAGCGCAGACACGCATCTGGCACCTCGTCATGTAGGCTGGAAGAGGAAAAAAAAAAATGAAAAAGTGATAGAGTTACACTTCCCCTAAACGTGCCCCAAACACCAGAAAAATATGGGCCGCGTTGTCCAAGTATTCGCTAAGATCAGCTAACAATTCACGGGTGGGTAAATGCGAATAGTAGTAATTAAATCTATAATAGTGATAAACATGGCCTTGCAGGAACCGTGAAGCAGCTTATTCCGTGGATTTGGGTTACGTTTTCAGACGAATTCACCAACTGAGTAATGCAGAAAACATGTCAAACGCTGCAAGTAAAAATGAAATAATAACTCCTACAAGGCCAATTTAGTACTATCATTTTAATTACGGTTGAAAACGCTTTACAATTTATCTTGGTATTTGAATAAGGTAATATAATGTTTCACTAAAAGTTGTTTTCGGATTGTAAAAATAGGGACTGGAGCCAGTGTTTTTGTAACTGGATAGAGGGACGACAATTGTAATTTAATTGTACTGTAATAAGGAATAACTAAAGGAAAATACACAGACCTGATTATTTAAAATGGAGCTCACCAGTGACAGCCTGCTCAGCTACATGCTAACTAGCTACGTGCTAACTAGCTACGTGCTAACTAACATCCATAACGTGGCCATTTTAACTTGGCGGTTTATAAAGTTTCAGAAACAGATTTTAAACACAATCATAGGTCTTGTGGTCATTAGTTATCACGTATCTGTTTATCCCCGAACAAGCTTTCGAACTTTTAACGTATATTTTTTTCGGTAAGTCTATGAGAAAACTGGAAAAAATGAGGTCACTGCTGAGCTCCATAGAGTAAAGGTCCGTTATCCCGCTATATTTATATTTTATTTGCTTGTCCCATAGAATTTAAAGCGGACATATTACGCAAAATCAACTTTTATCTTAGGTTTTTATCGTGTTATAAACGTTTCTCCCTATTCATGAACTTACTCAAAGTTGTGTTTTGATTACAAGTTTGAGTAATCTTGCATTTGAGGCTTTAGTGCGCAGAAAATGTCTGTTTTCACCTACCTCCTATCCCCGCCCACTGTTCTGTACTCACTTGCGATTGGTTAAAAGGCTAAAAAATAAATAAATGAAGCGTTAAAATGTCAGGTAACCATTTTTAACAGTATAAATACGTGTAAATGAAAATCTGTTTTCAACAATTAAAGAATTGGGGCCTGTCAGTTCTGCAGATTAGAACCGGAAGTCTATAAACCCATTTCTATTATATTAATCTTTCAGTTTAAAACGAGTAAAATATAACATGACAACCTACATATGTTACTGTTTAATACTAAATACTAAAAAAGCCATACTATGTCCTATTTAAACCTATATAATACCGTACGGTCATCTGAAACCCGCTGATACGCAAACGGAATTTCTAAACTAATCAAGCTGTAATTTTTGGTAGCGCCCGGAAGAGCTCTTGATTCCTCTGGTAGTAGTCGTGACTTAGACCTCGACAAGTCCCGAGCATCAAAGACTCGGGTCCCATCTGACTCCAGTTTTGGCTTCTCACATCCAGCATCTGCCTCACAGCTCCCCTCTGGCCGAGCTGCCTGTCACACGGAGACTGGGCGGCCTTGGCTGTGAAAACCACCGTTTGAAGTTTATAATGTTTACAATGAATTAGAATGTGTAATAATATGGTATGGCATTAATTAACATGCCAGTCTACGTACGGTTTATCGATACCTCAACGTTTCACATGTTTACGTGACGTTTAATCTTTGGGTTTTGATTCGCAGTTATTCGCCTTATTCCGGTAGTTATTCATTGTTACTATTTTTTGCGTGGAGCTGCCGATCTTGACGGCAAATAAGTTCTATACGGACTACAGAGCCGTTTTGAAGCTTCCCAGAGAATCGGTGCATTGCTGACATGTTGTTGCGCGTAAACATTGAACATTCGACACGAATCAACCTACATTATATCATATTTTAGCGTCAAAACCGTTTTAAAGCCTCCCAGAGAATTGGTGCGGTGTTGACTTGTTGCTCACATGAACACTGAACGTTTTACACAATGAACCTACCGTATTTTCCGGACTATAAGTCGCACTTTTTTTCATAGTTTGGCCTGGGGTGCGACTGGATTTATATGTGAAATATTTTTTCTTCATATTATGCATTTTTTTGGTTGGTGCACTTATACTACGGAAAATACGGTACTTTATATCATATTTAGCGGCAAAACTTTTCCCAAATTCTCCATCGAAATGAACGGGATTTCCACATAACCGGAAGCGTCGCCCCAAAGAAAGCGCGGTTTAGTTGCATTTACGGAAAAAAGTGGGCGGGGCTGAATAAGGTCAATAGCCACTTCCAATTTTAAACATCACATATATTAAAGGGGCAGGGAAGGGGGAGGCGGAGCACTGTCTATCAAACATTTATTAAACTTTTTTTTTTATTAAACTCATTTCCAAAACATTGACCAAAGATATAAATTCTCCCTTACCTCGCCAAGAAAATGGCATTTCCAATTTCCAGATTTTCATGACTGTATGAACCCTGTTACAGCCCATCACCCGGAGCATTAGCAGACTTAATATTATGGCGTAATGAATCTAGCATACAGCGTCTCATTGAGCGAGGCCTGGTCCACAGCTGTCTATGCTCTGGTATCATTCAGCTGCTGTGTTCCTCTGGCTCCGAGTCACTGCACAGTAGGACAAGTCACAACCACTATGAAAGCGCTCTATACCACAACCAGCAAGATGTGCCTTTTGTGATTTATGGTAATATAGAATTTCGCCGTTTTCGCCTTTTTCTGCCGCTCAATTTCAATTATTTGTTTTCAATAAAAATCAAAGTCAGCCGAGGCGCGTTTGACTGCGTTTTCCTGGCAAGATATCGCGCACGATAAGCCATGATACCTCTTGGAATGACAAAGGTAGTGAATGTTCCCTGCCACATAGACACAGTTACCAAAACAGCAACTTTGAAATTTCTACCTTTGCTTTTGTGCCAATTTCCAAGCATCTTTTTCATGCTTTGACAAATCCGTAGTGACACATGTAGACAGAGGCCACCGTATCAGAACTTTTTGCTCTAAACAGTATTGACAGAACACTTACGAATGGCAAAGATTGTGTGCTCGCAACTTTAAAATGTATTCATAACTATTTCAGAGCCTGCTTCACAATTATTAGATGTCGTATAGACCTTATTCGGCCCCGCCCACTTTTGACGTAAACGTAAACGGCGCTTTCTTTGCGGTGGCACTTGCGGTTAAGCGGGAATCTCATTAATTTCAATGGAGAATTTGGGAAAAGTTTTGCCGTTAAATATGATATAAAGTAGGTTTATTTGTGTAAAATGTTCAGTGTTTATGTGACCAACGAGTCAACACCGCAACGATTCTCTGGGAGGCTTTAAAACGGTTTTGTAGTCCGCACAGAACTTATTTGTTGTAGAGATCGGCAGCCCCGTGCAAAGTAATACAACCCGAATGATGATGGCGGCGCCCACGGCAACTTCCAGAATAAGGTGAATAGTTGTAAAGATAAAAATCATGAATGAAAGTTTGAAAAGTAGAAGTTGTTATGATCTACGTTTAACTTGTTGGGATGTAGGGCCTCATGTTATCACCTCATCACGGTTGGTCTTCCTTGCAAAGGTCAGAGGTCGCAGACACTTTAGGAGGAGGAACACACGGTTTTGTCATTTACGTATTTTTTTGCAAATCTCTCCATATCCCTCTTCCTTCTTTTACCGCGGGTACACTCTCATCACTCAACAGGAAAAGTACACTTAGAACTCAGGATTAAGGCTCCATTTCACATTTTTCAAGACACTTAATTATAGCTTTCTAGAGGAGGCTTGTGACGATGCCCAGGCTTTGCAGCTCTAACGGGATATTTCCATGTTTGGCAGGCCACCAGAGAACCTCGCTTGCCAGCTAACCAATCAGCAACCAAGCCAAAGATGTGGTTCACTCGCCAATCACCAAACCAACCAACAAGATGTGCCGCCACAGAACTAGCCTACAGGTACAAGCGCGGCTGGTCGCGGGCCAACCGGCCGTGTCAATTAGAACAGAGACTGGCCTAGAGCAGAAGTGGTGGCTACGCAGAGGAGGAGGATGATGATGATGATGGGCAGAAACCTTACTCCTCGTGACCTCATCAGCCCAATCTGTGCGACTCACATCCACACGCTGATCCCAGATCACAGCAAAGCCCTTAATGACTGTTTGTCACTGCGCCCGTGACATCACAGTGAACCGTTAGGACAAGGACGGCACGTTTTGCGGTGTGTACGCACGTCTCTCTGGGCAACCACTTTTCATGGAGCGTGATTCATGTTTTGTGTTGAAATGGAGACGGCAGGACTTGTGGCGCCTATACAATTTAATGAATTTATTCATCAGTTGGATGTAGAAAACAGTTTGTATGATATTTCACTGTGCAGTGGAAAAGGCAGAATGGAAAGAGATGGAGCCGAGCGCGCGGAGGGGGCGGCTGCTCCCTGCTTGTGGCAGGAGGCTGAGGGGGAAAGGGGGGCACAAAGACAATTTCCTCTCTGCTCTTATTGCTCTGACTGTCTGCCGCCTACCGCCTTCATGGAGGTCCCTAATTGAGATCACTTGTACTTAAAAATAGGAACAAAAAAGGAACTTCTGTGGGAGATGGCGAAGGAGAAAATAAAGCAGTAATATGTGACGAGGGCTGCTATTAAACAGCCCAATGATAGATCAGAGCTGAGGGCGCAGAGCGAGAGGCTCAGCCTGACTGCCAGCGAAGCCTCACATGTGGACGTGTCACACACCACCTGCTGTCACAGCTCTGTGTGAACACAGCTCTGTCCACTGTGTGTGAACACAGGCTCTGTACTGTGTGTGTGTGTGTGTGTGTATACACATGTGTGAGTACACATGTGAACGGCTGTATGTGGCCCCGGCTGTGACGAGGTACAGTGACAGTGCCCGGGGCTGGAGCCAAAAACACGCCAAGCGAGGGGGATTTCAGTTTTTCCAGTTTTCTACGACTGTGAGGTATATGGAGTTTGTAACTGCAACAAAATATCTACATTTATTTGGCCCATGTTCTCTATGCAGCCATTGTGTCATTAGCTATGCTATTATTAGTCTTTCACTTTAACTCAGCTGTTCCACCCATCAAACCTGCACCAACAGCCTTTTCCCAGACTGTCCCTGAGGCGCTGCTTTCCCTTCAAACATCTATCACTCAATCACCTCCGATCGAGCTATTAATCAACCGTACGGCCGGTCCGCAGAGAGCAGTTGGAGCTCTGGGCTGGAGCTAACGCAGCGTATCGAGGAGTGGTACCGCACCACGGCTGGGAACAGGAACCCTGTAAAGAGCGTTTTTCTTGGACCCGGACCCTCTGTAGGTGCTAAAGACAATACAGACACTCGGGCTAGGCCAACATTCCACTTTACACTTTTCCCTTCCTCTGTGTATTTCACTGCTCAACTTCCCCTCTGCAAACTAGCCGGCTAGTATCAAAATATTTATAGTACATCTGCAAGACACGCTGTTCTCATGTATCCAGGGTCGTTTAGTCGTGTGTTCATTATGCAAGGTAAAACTAATACCAGATTTATAGAGCTTGATTTCCCCGTGTTCAGCCTGTCCGTGGAGTAGATCTAGGATGATTAATGCGAGGTAAGGCGGCACAGGCCAGATAGATGGAGTGAGGACTGCGAATATGGCCCAGACTAGCGCACACAGGGGGGCTATCAGCTATCGCTCAACCGTTTCCACCTCTGCTTTTTCTGAATGGAGGCAGACGGACAGGAGCTGGAGACTTGTGGATTTGAGTCGGGACACGGTGGAAGAATGTCCTCGTGCGTTGGGCCAAATCAGTGTACAGAGCAATAACAACGAGATGGAAAGACAGGAAAAAGACTGTAGTGATGCTCAATTGCACGCAGACATAAACATATAACTGTAGACGCTGTAAACCCAGAGCGGGAGATTTACTATATACATTTTTGTCTTGGAACATTTGAACGGATTAAATATACTATCTGTTTGACTTGGCTGTGCGCACGGAATGGGCACTGTCCAGAGCTGCCCAATAAACCGTGAACAGGCGAGAATCTAAACACACTGGGAGAGGGTGGGATATGGGAAAATCAATACCCAGATACTAACTGATACTAAAGCTAGTATCGGGAATAAGATACGCATTTGAACAAGTAGCAATACTGTCTGTGGAAGCTCTCGTCCAGGTACGATCCATAGCAAAAGTAAAATTCAAATCTGTCCACTGGACAAAAGGTTTTTTGTCACTCAAAAAACTTCTTGTCCAGTTCTTTTACTAAGTAGTGATACTGAAAAATAAGACTGAATTCAACCTTTTTTGAGTAACTTGAGAACGAGCTTGATCTATACCAGAACTAGAATAAGACCACATGGTAATGAAACAACTTTTTTATATGAAAAATGACATTCAAATGTCTAAAACCTGTTTTTTTATGATCTCATTGTAGTATTGCAGTTGGTATCAAGTATGGAGCGTTTTCCTTAGTACTGAAAAGTTCAAAGTTTTAGCACCATGACAACACAACGCAATCAGAATAAGTTTAATTACACAATCTAGGAACTTACTTTGGTGGTATGGTGCAAAATAAAACAATGAATAAACATAATAAATATGAAACTATGATAAAATAAAAATAAGGGCAGGCATTAAAACTATGTAAATAAATAGACTTTCAGTGAATATAATCCAAAATATACACTACGTTGTTACAATAATATCATATTTGACAAAAATGGGTACAGCTTTTCCAAGAACCTTGAACAAAAAGGATGAAAAAAAAACCACTTGCAGACTGCCAGACAAGTCAGTCAATATAAAACAGAGGCCAATCAGATAAACAGAACACTATAGACAGGCACCAGTCCTGACGCGAATCAAGCATCATGTCCGACAGACTCAATGACTTTTGCGTCTTTTCCCGATTGCTAGCTGATCGTCGTCCAGCTCGCTCTCATTCACGGTGAAGACAGGCCAAACGCTCTGAGACTGAACCCTGAATCCTGGAGCCATGCGAGTTCAGATCTTTTTGGATGTCAGCGAGACCAAACTGCAAGATTTTAATCCAACAACATGGCAAAGGGGCTCTAGTTTGCCCCACTAAAAGTAAAAAGTCAAGTTCGTCGGTATAAATGAAGTTAAGAGTGCCATGGCTGATGAGGATCACTCAAATAGGTCTGTGGTAAAAATCTTCAAGTCTGTAATTACACTCTGCCTATTAGGCTACTGGGCAGGAGTGACTCACTACAAGGTGGGGGTGAAACCAGGAGAAGGGAAAGGATGGGGTTTACTTTTAATAGCTAGTTGCGATGTCCTTAAACAAAATCAATCCCATGAGGCCATCATTTCGAGAAGACCTCAGTGGAAGAAAACATTTAGTATATTGCAAGGCTGAACGACTTTGAAAAAAGGTCTAATTGCGATTTCTCAGACACGCATTGCGATTCTGCTCAAAGCTAACGTTTTAAACGGAAGAACTGACAAAACGACTGAAATATGACTGAACTGACAAACAAAAAAACAATCAAATGTGTACAGATCTAAACTACAGGGTTAGCAGTTTTTATGTTGACCAAGAAAACATATGTTAACAATGCTGCTTATGGAGGAAATGATGGTACTTGAAAAATGCAGTTTTTGCGATTTTGCAGATAAGAATTGTGATTTGATATGTTTTTATGACAGATTATGTTCAAAGCTAACATTTTAAACGGAAGAATTGACAAAAAGACTGAAATATGACTGAACTGACAAACAAAAAAACAATCAAATTTGTACAGACTTTGTGCGGTTTTTATGTGGACTAAGAAAACATATGTTAACAATGCTGCTTATGGAGGAAATGATGGTACTTGAAAAATGCAGTCTTTGAGATTTTGCAGATAAGCATTGCAATTTGATGTGTTTTAATAAAAGACTCTGTTCAAAGCTAACAATTTAAACGGAAGAATTGACAAAAAGACTGAAAATGACTGAACTGACAAACAAAAAAAAATAATCTAATTCGTACAGATCCAAACTACAGGGTTAGCAGTTTTTATGTTGACTAAGAAAACATATTTTGCTACTTATAGAGGAAATTATGGTGCTTAAAAAAGGCCATTCTTTGCGATCTGTTAAGTGCATCCATCTTGCAGCCCTAGCGTGTTAGGGAAAACATAATTTAACTTAAGATAAACGGCTTTTGTTTGGTTCGGCGCCCTATGACCTTGTTTTTCCACACATTCAGAAGTCCTCGGTTATTCCAGGACAGGACCGTTTCATCTCGTGTCTGCTCTTCCCTCCTGCTGTAACCGTAACGACGCCAAATTTATAGCGCCTAAATCCAGTCATGAAGGGGACACTCCTCCGTGCTCGGTCCCACTGGGAACATCAATTACATTGTGAAACGTCCTTCAAGAGCAGTCTATTCTGTGGTGTTGCATTTAGCGCGCCTTTAGCTTAGCGTCACATACACTGCAGTAGAAATCCCTTTTGGCAATGGGCTTGTTGGTATGTGGTCTCTGGCTGACAATTAAATGTGCACTCGAAATACTCTGTCACCCGGGAAGCATTAGATTTATGCAGAATAATTTCCTGAGAAGTGATCATCTTAAATGTTTTAACTGGATTTAATAGCGCCATAGATCACTGTGATACGTTCAGGCGTCCTCCGGAGACACAAAACTGTCCCTAGTAGTTGCAGAACCCATTTACAGGCAATTAACGCAGTTCAACTTCTCCTGAGTAAGCGAAGTAAAAACCTCCTCCCTTTTTATGGCTCTTTCCATGATATTGGTGGGAATGTCTCTTGCCAAAATACCATCTCAGTCAGGCTCGGGTCCAATTTATGTTTCTCGAGCCACACATTAAAAGGGTGAAGCGTTTCCTATTTTTGTGCTGATCCTAGTCTTTAGTAAAATATCAAGTGTAATTATGGACATGCTACCCACACATTTTGGCACGGGCTAAATAATAATCATGACATAGAACTGCTCACCGGCCTGTGATGATGACAAATTTTGAAGCAGGATATATTGGTGAAGAAAATATCATGATAAACGATAATACTTTAAGACACTGACACCGGATAATCCCAGTGAACCGTATATTTGAAGGTCCTATATTACACAAAATGGACTCTTGTGAGCTTTTAGTCACGTTGTAACGTCGTTACCTCCTCAAAAACATACCTGGAGTTGTGTTTTGTTTCATTCACACACGTTTGGATGATTAGTCTGTCTACGTCTCCAAAGCTCAAAATGCTCCGTTCCACCTTGTGATGTCATGTAGCGGTAGTTTTCGCGTTAGCAGCTAACTTTTACCTTTTATTTAGTAGACATTTGATATTCCAGGGCTGAAATGATCCAAATAATTCTAGTGAAGGTGTGTGGAGTTTAAAAACACCTTGGAGCACTTCCTGTATTACCACATGACATCACAAGGTGGAACAGAGTGTTTTCGGTTTGAGAGAAGAACTCAGCCTAAATATGCAGGGTTTGAGTGTTAAACATGTGTGAATGAAACAAAACACATCTCCAGGTCTGTTTTTGAAGAGGAAACAACATTACAACAGATCAGAAATTAGCATAATACAGGCCCTTAAAATGTACAGCACAAGTTACATATTCAACCTACAGCTCAAATCTGATCGTGTTGCAAAAAAAGAGTGCAAAAATCTCCCCCCATCCTAAAGAAAATACACAAGCGAGAATTACTGAGCCCCACAATATATTTTTCCATCTTTCATTTACTGAACAATAGGTTGATATAGTAATTATCGTGACAGATTTAACTGCCCTTCACGCTTACAAAAATATATGTCTCCTCAGTCTGCCTCTACCAAATACTGCAAAACGTAGCCACAGTTAGCCACAACCAAACCAAAAACGATGCGAACGTGTACAATTAAAACCCCCGGTGTCCGTGGGTTTCAGAATGATGAAACGTTACACCGTTGCCATAGCGATTAACAACTCAAAACAGAACGTTATATCTTCTGGAATGGTTAACCGTACTCAAAATGGCACCATATATAGCAGGAAGCCGAAACCCCCGTCTGTGTAAGAGTCACCTTCGTGTTTTGGACTGGCAGTAAATAAAGACTTCAATTACAAACCAGGTGAAGTTAGACCCTGTAAACACCAAACCGCTGTTTACACTGTGGTTGATTCTTTTTCATCAGTAATCGGCTCACGCTGCGATGCTGATGATTGGGTAATATTTATGATGGGCCCTTGGGGTGTGCTTTCCTCCCGGTCTCTCTCATGTCTATAAATGTTTAACTCTGTCCTTAACTACAGCCGACGCAGGGGCCTTTGAACCAGACGTATGTGCATGTTAGCGAGCCTCCGGTTTTAAAAGCGCCGCTGTACCTGCTTTTTATTGTCTTAAAAACATACAAAACAAAACAGAACTGGCTCGTTTTAAACTGCTCGCGGCCGTCCGAAGTTACTCCAAGCTCGCGTTACGCATTATCCGAACATCCTAATTACTCACCGCGATAAGTTTATAAGCGCTGTTCACGGTTTTCAGAGCCGAGAGCGGAGTTAATGCTAACAGTACACCTCCTGATTATTGGAGAATAAAACGCAGCAGTCTTATTTTGACCTCAGGGGCTGCTTATAAAATATATTTGCACCGGGGCAAGACGCATTTTGGTCAAATACTTGGAAAAAACAATCGAGTACAGAGCCTTTAATGCATGCACCGGTAACACAGCTATAGGATATGTACGGTAGGTGTGTATGTAGCAGGCGAGGGCCGGCTCACACACTTTGGCTAACCAGGCTATAATTTGGAGGTCCAGTGAAGCCTCCCAGCAGCCTTCACTGTTTGTTTACCAGGGAGACTGCCGCATAGGCAAGGTCCTGTAGGAAGGGCGTGTGATCTGCTGCCCGTCTATAACCTCGCAGTCATGTATAAGGTATAGAAGTGTGTAGAAAATGCCAAAGCCGGACTATGGGTGAACTCTGAAGTGCGAAAGAATTAGTAGCAATTTGTAATGGTTGAAAAGACAAAGATTCCACCAAGTCTTCGCTGTTCAAACCACTGAGCCGTGTAGTGAGGCTGTACACTTTATCACATTAATCACATTTTAATTATGGCTAATAATAGCCACGATTAATTACAAACATTGTGTAACGTAAACATAATTAAAAATCTGTTTTGATTTATATAGACGCTAGTTCTTCTAGATAGAACAAACCACGAGCGATGTAATCTGTGATGGAGTTGCTAACACTGTCTAATAACTACACAATTTACGAAGAAAGACCTAATTCATACTGAACAAATCGTTTGTTAAAAAGGTTATGTGTAGAGATCGACAGATGTTGGTTTTTTCATGACAGATGCCGATACGATTGTTAAGATTTCAGAGCAACCGATGGCCGATAAGCTCTGCCGATATAGTTTGAGCCGATTTCGATTATTTCCGCCAAATTATCCACATTCAATTTACTACAGTCTCCCCCCACAAACCTTTAAAAGCTGTGTAGTCATGGTTTTATGCAGCTATCTCTCCATATTAAAGTGTTAAAATAAAGCTTTGTGTGTATTTTTAGACCGCAGATTCACCAAAACAAAATATCGGACAAAATATTAGATTTAAGGCCGATAACTGATACACTAAAAAGTCCAAATATCGGCTTGATATACTGGCCAAACGATATATCGCTCTATCTCTAGTTATGTGTTAAGGTATTAATTAAGCAGTGAGTTTAATTAAGATGAGTTGATGTGTTGTCAATCGTTTCCCTGCAGAGGAACAATAGACTGAGTAGTATTTTGTGATGATGTTTTGAAACCCATGGTAACACTTTAAAACATCTTAATTCATAATGAAGAAATAGTTTATTAAGAAGGATTCGGGCTCAGTAACTAATTCATTAAGGGGTGAGGGTTGCGTGTTAGGGTATTAATTAAGTAGTTAAGCCTGAATCAGCCTGGGAAACGCCTTGGGGTCCCACCGGAGGAGCGGGAGGAAGCGTCTGGGGTGAGGGAAGTTCGGGAGTCCCTGCTTAGACCGCTGCCCCCGCGACCCGGCCCCAGATGAGCGGAAGAAAATGGATGGATGGAGCCTGAATCATTCTTAATAATCCATTTTCTTCATTATGAATTAAGATTTGAAAGTGTTTCCATGAGTTTCAAAACATCTGTAAGAAATACTGTCTGTTGTTCCTCTGCAGGGAAACAGCGAGCAGCCCGAACCAGTAGTTTAAAACTTTGCATTATACAAAAACATGCTTGTATTATTGTATTAGTGAAAGAGATAACATTTTAAAGTTCTTTCAACGTTAATCCAACTTGAACTATCATAAAAATCATGTGTATAATCCTAATCCCATTGCAAACATCACTCAAAATCTGCAGTTCCTCCAAAACCCTTCAACCCCAGGTCAGACCAAAACACTTTCTGTCAGCCGTACTACGTGATATATAGACTGTATATATCACCCTGTACTTTAATTACCAATTCCTCATTCTCCCCCGTATAATTTAAGATGGAGTAAATCAAGTCTGCAGTGTACACCTCTGCCAAAGATGTTATGAATAAAAAAACAAAAGAATTCCAAAACAGCCCCGCTCTAAAAACTGTTTGTCAGCAAAAATCCTCAGCTATTTTTGTTTGTGTCGAGACCAATTCTCCTGAGACTACCCTGCTCTCTTTCTGTCCCATTTTTTCCACCAATCCCGTTTCAGCGCTGGAATAAAAAGAAAACAATGTAATTCAAACGCGCGTAGCTGCTAGCCTGTCATTTAGCTGTAACTTTGAATTGGCTTGCCTTTCTCCGCGCGCAGAGCTCACTCACACACAAACAGAATTGAAACAGCAGCTAATATTCCATCTCGCGAGTGGAAGAAAGCCAGAGGAGGAGCGCAACTTTGAAAATATCACTCTAATAAAATATTCCCGCTCCTCTGGGATGCTCCTTTGCGCGTTCAGCATCGGGAAAAGCCAAAGAGATGTTGCTGGGTCCAAATAGAAGGAAAGATAGAGAGAGGAGACCTATTTTCTTTTGGGAATGACAAAAATACGACGCAACAGTTGACAGAAAACTTTTAAAAGCGGGAACAAAATGAGGTACAGGCGCGAGGAAGAGGGCAGCCGTCTGCGTGCGTGACAGGAGTCTGCGACAGAGTGGGAGTCTGTTCCATAGATGATCACAGGCGCTTATGTATATGCGCCGCGATCAAACAGACTGGGAATGGATGGAGTAGGTGCTCAGAAAGTTAAAGTTTTCCTCAAAGTTACAGGAAGAGGCTTTGAATGGAACAAAATATAACTCTGGTGTTTGGCGGATTTCTGACAAGAAGAAATGGATACAAACTTTTATAATGTTGAAACGCACAGACTGGAATGATCTCCAGAGAACTGAAAAATACTATACCTGACAAAAATTATGTCACTTATGGTCCTTGGATTACAGAAAACAAATTGTTCAAGCAACTTTTCTTTCTGCACTGGATTATGGAGATATAATCTACATGCAGACTTCAGCCTCTATGTTGAAACCTTTAGATTCACTCTTTCACTCAGCCCCTCGTTTCATAAACGCAGATGAATTTAAAACCCATCACTTTACACTCTGAAAAAGTAGATTGGCCATCGCTATCTGTCAGAAGAGAACAACACTGTATAAAATGTATTTTTAAGGCACTACTTCATAGATGGACTCAAAATCTCACTTGTTTGTTGAACTTTGATACGGGAACTTTTAATACAAGATCTCATGATTGTCTACGCCTAAAAACTGGCGCCACAAGAAATGAAATGGGAAAAAAAAAAACACTTTTGGTTATTTTGCTTCCCAAAAATGGAATACATTTCAACGACATGCAAAACTGGATCCATTGGTGCCACTAATTCACTTTAATAATGTGGTGATAAACATTTATAATCACATCCGCTTCTGTTTTTAATGTTTTCAATGGACCTATGCAGTTAGTTTTGTTTGTTTTTGTTTGTATTGCTCTGTATTTTAGCAGGGCATGCAGTTAGTTTGTTTGTTTTTGTTTGTATTGCTCTGTATTTTAGCAGGGCGCTCATGAAAAAGAGAGTCTGAGTGCTCTCAGTGGGCTCTCCCTGTATAAATAAAGAAAAAAAATAAAAGACATGGGCTCCTGGGCGATGAACAGCGGTCGTTCACTGCACCTGAAGGTTGAAGAATGGGTCAAATGCAGAGAATAAAGTTCACTAAATGGCATGGGTCAGTGTCGAAGGGAGACCCAATATGATTTCAAGATGTGTTATAATCTAAAAATCTATAAAAAATAGGTCCAATAGCAAAATCTATATTCAAATAAACAACTTTAAACCTGATTTCACCTGTACATACAACTATTACCCGTGTCAGTTTAAGTTTGCAGTGAGGGTCTTGGTAGCATTAGTGTTTTGTGGGTTCTGGCCCTAAAAAGTTTGGGAACTCCTGCTCTAGAGACAGGAAAGTCTAAAATCTACCTTAAAATCTGGCTAAAACCTGGAACAAATGTTTAAATCCAGCCTCCAAACGGTTCTGTTTAGCTGTGCAAACGACTGAAAGGTTTTTATTCTGCACTCTTCTCTTTTAATGTTATTTTTATGATGATTATTAATGTTTTGATTTGTTGTATAGTGATTTTAATCTCCTTCTTATTCTGTAAAGCACTTTGAATAACTTTAGGTACGAACTGAGCTATACAAATAAACTTTTCTTGTCTTGTCTAGAATCTATCGGACAACGAACACAAAACTTAGGTTAACTGATCGTTACAAAAAGTGCGTTGTAGCGTAGATTGGGACGGAGAGGGGGGATGGTCGCCTTCTTTGTCAAATCAACGCAAACAAAACTCCAACAGCCAACCCTCAACCATGTTTTTATCCTCTTTTGTTAATCAATTTACCAGCAATATAATAATCTGGTAATGAACGCGTTATATGGACTTACATATGTATTTTTGTGTTTGTTTTTGGTTTGTATTGTATTTTGAATATGGCGCCCATGAGAGTCTCTGCGTTTTCATTGGGTTCCTCTGTACAAATAAAGATAAAGCAAAAAAAAAGAATCATTATAACTACCCAATCCTTAGTTTAATCTCATTTTAAACCAGGTACAGCCCTAAATTAGACCTGGGATAGTCCTGGTTTAGATCTGTTCTGTCAGAAATCCAAATATCTTTGTTGGTACTTGGTGTGAAAACTTGAGAGAACCACGTTGCCCTATTCAAATTCTAGTAATGTAATTTCACCAAAGCATGTAAATACCGGTCTTTTTACCCATTTTCTCTTGAGGCCACTTTGCACAATACAGCGGGGTATGTAAAACAGGGCTTCCCTTTCTCCCCAGAGACTTGTCAATAGCAGCCATACAACAGTCAACAGTCAGTTCAAAGCCTCCTATCAGATACACACACCTACGCACTCTCCCCCGACCCCTTTGTGTCACTCGGAGTGTTCAATTTCACTGAGTGCATTTGAATCTATCGGCAAATATACGCTCTAGGCTCTTTAGTCACTGAGTCGGTTAATCGGCCGATGGCATCTCAGTTGACCAAAACTTGCATTCGTCGATGGATTGTCTTAGTAGGATTAAAAGGGTTTACTCGCTTTTAAGAGAAGGAGTCTGGAGTGAGTTGAGTGAGTCAGCTTGATATTTGGAACTGAATTGTGAGTTTAATCTACATTTTTACACATAAATTTACGGCTGACTTGTAGTTTTCTTTATAACAATATTTGTAACTGATCATAGAGGTACGTAATCATTTTGAGAGTTTTTGCTAGCACAACGCGTCGCCTCCTTTTAGTAAACCAATCGATGCACATCATCTTTAGCAGACAACCTTAGTATAAACTGCAAATAAAGTGAATACAGACATATCTACATACATTAAAATGACCTGGAGGAGGAGTTGATGTCAATTGGTTTGATTAGATTATGACTTTAAAAATGTATCTGTCACATAACTGGACGTCTAAAAGTATTTCTGACCATTAACCTGAATATTTTAAGGTCAATTTATATATTGGCTCCACTAGGGATGGGACAATATATACCAATATTATCGTTTATCGTGATAAAAAAGACTTGACAGTAATCGTTCGTGGGACATTTTATATGATCGTGAGAATCGCCAACAAAGATAATCGTCTTTATATCACCACAATGTGCAGACAAAAGCTACTTATCCAGTTCAATTTTTATTAAGAACAAAGAATATCTGGTTCAAAGTGAATAGTAAAAAAAAATAAAAAAATACACTGCACGTTATAATGTGCACAAATTACGAACGAACGCCAGTGTCTTGTTGTCACTTATAACAAAGAACAGCACTATAACAGTTGTTTAAATATTGAACCTTCTCATGATATTCAAATTATAATTATTCATATCCATAACTGTTTAAACTATCAGTAGCTTTAATAATTATCGTGATATATGACACTAATTCATCTGATTTGAAAGCCACTGGGGCAACCTCCAAGAACCCACCTCCAGATCCTGAGCTATGGTTTGGTTACAGCTGCCTTAGGGTCTTTCCAATTCTTTTCCATAATTAAAATAAAAAAAATAGATATATTGAAATAGATAGCTGAGAAAATAAATAAATCCTAGTCAAACCTACAGAAAACAAGATGTAAGTGATGCTTTTTGACAGCGTCCTGAAGTGTACCTATGTCTAACCCAGGTGCTGACTCTCTTTACTCCCGATTATTGGGAGGGCATGGATGAAGGAAAGGAAACAAGGAAAGGGAGCAAGGAAAGGAGGCGAGCGTGAGCGATGGCGAGCGGCCGCCCCCGCGGTGCCAGATGGGAGGTGACTTCAAAGAGTCAAAGTTTTGTGTTGCTCCGGACTGCGAACGCGCAAACCGATCCGCGCTTCTGTGTCCGATCGCACTTCCTGTCTCGCCGTACCTTCATTATTTTTTTAGTTCAGTCGTTTTTATGGTCGTGTTCACTATAACGAGATGCGGAGTTATTATAATGTTCTATATAACGACAAAATACATGTATTAAGTACTACCATTATTGTGTTACTAATACAAAATAAATATGAATTATACTATTATATTGTTACACAAATTTCAGTTTTTTTCTACTTTAAGACATAGAAGATGGTACTTTCATAATAAAATTCATTACAGGATACTAGTTAATATTCATATGAACTAGTTTTCCCTCCACGATAGGACGTCCCAAGGTGTGATTGTACTTGGCTATAATTACGTTCAGCTGGGCAAAAGTAACTAGGCAGGTGAAACAGAGCATCTAAACGTGTTGGGTGTCAGTGAGTCACTTTTATTGAAACTCAATATCACTGCTGGCTCTGGGGAGATGGCTGCCCCTATGTCTGTGTTCTGATGCTTACGTAACATACTTTCATGGCTAACGTGTGAGCAAAGGGCAGGTTCAAATGTTAACATGAACTACACCTTTACCATAGTTACCTGAGCAATATAACAAAATCAGTTGTTGTACCTGATTTTTACCGTCTTAAAAACGCAACAGAACAGAACTAGTTCGTTTTTAACAGTTTGCAGTGTCCAAACTTGTTCCTCACTTACCTTATACATTCCGTGTAGACCTGTCACCGTAATCACTACATCGACTTATCGTTCAGTACGTGAAACCTGGAACAATATTTTTCTGGGGTCAATATTTTTGGTTATTTTTTGGCTGTACGGTAAGATTTAAGCCGTAAAAGGTTGAATGAATAACTTGTATGACTCATTACAGATGCAAACTAAGAACTTAAGTGTTTCAATCTGCTGTTTATTTATGGCAGCTCATGTTTTTCAGATTTAGAATAGTTTTTGCGGTTTAAATCTGCTCTTGGGTTGTTGCGTCAGCGGCGTAAATGAGTTTCAATATCATCGTTTATCGTCTATATTTACTTCAGCGATATATCGAACTTCAAGTTTATAAGCGCTTTTCAGGAATCTCAGAGACCCGCACTTCCTGATTATCGGAAAATAAATCAACACAGGCAGAATTTTAACCTCAATAGCTGCTTATACGATATATCTGTACTGGGACGAGACCAGTTTTTCTCAAGTAACTTATGAGTTTTCAAAAATATTTATGGTTTTCATTCATAAAAACCTGCTGATCTTGTTTCAGCCCTCTTCCTGTGCAGACTGCAGTTAAAAGGCTGTGTGGGCGTCGCCTGCTGGGTGGGCACATGCGGCGACTTTCAGGTGTATTTGATCTGCGTGTTCACACCTCTGCGCTGGCAGGGGCCCCTATGTGTGGGCAGGTCATTTGAGTGAATTAGGAGATGGGGATTCTGTTCTGCTATTAATGCCACCCCCTCCCACAGCCCTCGTCCGCCTATTGTTCAGACCCACCTTTCTTTTCTTCTCATGCACCAGTAGCTGCCCAGGGCCCCGTCTAAAGTGGCGTAAAAGAGAGAGAAAGTGGAGAGCGGAATGCACGTGGGACGGGGGCGAGGGAGAGGAAGAAGGGGATGCAGGGGAGGAGAAGAGGAGGAGGAGAGGGGGATCGGTTCCAGGTGCCATTCTGAGTGAGAGCATTAATCAAGCTGACACATCTTTCTGTCACAGACGCCTTTAGCGCACATGAACAGCGACGCTACGCTCGGGGAAAGATGCTAATATCATAATATGTGGTGGATTTTTATTTTGGCTATAAGTGTAAATGATTCTGTTTTGGAGGTATAAAAGTTTTGATTAATACATGTGACAAAAGCATATGTTTAAATTGACATAAGTGACATAATGCGACAGATACTGATTAGATAAGGACACCGCACCTGGCTGAGATTTAAAAATCGACAAATTCCTGACCAGTCATAAGACCATATTGTTCATCTGAAATAAAAAAATATTGTAAATTCGAAATCTTCTAAGGTTGGTTATTTTCAAACTTTGCGTAAAATGACTGAAGCACAATAAGCAGAGTGAAACTGCGGCTATTCCTCTTATTCCGAAAGTTGCCGTGGGCGCCGCCATCGTCACTCGGGTTGTATTACTTTGTATGGAGCTGCCGATCTCGACAGTAAATAGGTTCTATAGGGACAACAGAGGCGTTTTAAAGCCTCCAGAGAATCGGGGCAGTGTTGACTTGTTGGTCACATAAACATAGACCATTTTACACAAATCGACCAACTATATATCAGACTTTAGCTGCAAAACTTTTTAATTCTCCATTGAAATGAATGGGATTCCCGCTTAACCGGAAATACCAACACACAGAAAGCACGGTCTAGTCCCATTTAGAGCATAGTCTGTATAAAAAAGTGGACTAAGTGCGTGTGACGTCACCCATAGCGTCCAGCTCCAGTCAAATGAAGCTCATCGAGGCTAGAAGTTATAAGGGCAACTTTGGAGCTGAGTTCCATATTTGGAATTCCGACTCAGAGTATCATCTATACCTGTTCATATCTTGAATCATGGACAAAAAAGCGAAATAAAAACACCAGGATCACGTAGAGCGGGTTAATACGAACATTTTAAGACCAAAAAGACGAGTCTGACAGCAGCAGTTACAGAGAGAGGGGCCACAGTTTTCCAATGTGAAGTGAATTGGAGCCAGAGTCGATGGAGCCAGAAGCGCGCCCATGATCACTTCCTATTTGGAGCGCGGCGGCTAGCGGGTTTGCTATTTAGAGGCAAAAGGGGGCGGGACTGAATAAGGTCAATAGTTATACAGTGTCCATTTCAACTTTCCACTAACTTCCAAACTCCACTGTTGCTTCTATTTGACTTCGAGCGCTCTTTTACAAAGTATTTGCCAATGTTAAAAAATGATCATGTTTTGTAGGAAAACCATTTAGCGTGAATGATATAACCAGATAACCAACTGCTAACCCGATGTACCTCTCTCTCTGGCTTCACCAATCCCCTACCACGCCATCGATCAACGCCAGTCCGCTCTCTCCTTATCTCTTCTCACACATCAATAATCAACAAAGCGCCGCTAACACGTCCACTGCTCCTTTCGTGACCCGCTAGCTCGCTAAGTAGGTTTATATGTTTGAAAGTCAGGCTTCCAGCAGTCAGAGGGGATACTGCATTCCTCCAAGTATAAAATAACAAGAACAGGTAGGGCCTTGTGTAGGTGCCGTTGCTGGACTTCTCGCTCACATCATTACGACTAAAACCCAAACATCCAGTAGATTCGACAGTCCATATTTCCTCCTCGGCCCCCTCGCTCCCGGAAAAGCGGGGAGGAGGCGCACAATGGCGTTTGGGTTACCTGCGGTTTGCCGTATCATCGGAGCTTAAAACCGTGAGCGCACTGAAATAACTCGGCTGTATATGGCTGAGTTAAAGGGAAAAGACAACATGGGGGCGAGCAGACGGGGAAGAACACAGTCCAGAACCTCTTTGTAATAACTCTACCTTCAAGGTCCTATATTACGCAAAATTGACTCTTGTGAGCTTTTAGACATTTTAGGATGTTGGTAAAAAAATATACCTGGAGTTGTGTTTTGTTTCATTCGCACATGTTTGAGTAACTGTTTATTATTAGCCTGTCTACGTCTCCTAAGCTCAAAACGCTCTGTTCCACCCTGTGATGTCATGAAGCGGTAATTTTCAAGTCAACAGCTACATTTTATTTTTAGTTCAGTAGAGATTGGAAATTCCAGACCTGAAATAATCCAAATGATTCTAGTGAAGGTGTATGCGGTGGAGAAGTTCCTGTTCTACCACATGACATCACAAGGTGGAACAGAGCGCTTTCTGTTTGAGGGAAGGACTCAGCCTAAATATGCAGAGTTTGTGTGTTAAACATTAGTGAATGAAACAAAACACAACTCCAGGTCTGTTTGTGATGAGGTAACAGCATTATAAGAAAATATCGTAATTTTAATTGGCCTTAATGAAGCATGAGGAGAGACTTATTTCATAATGAACAAAAAGTTTGTGAGCAATGGCTTTGTAACTACATAAACAAGAGGTCCTGTGTTTAAACCTATTTTTGAGATGTTTTTGTTTGATTTTAGGCTGGTTTAACTCACAGTTTTAAACACATATAACACTGTCTTTAACACCTGGTTACGTCCTTGTTTTAAACTGAATTAGTCCTATTTAAAGATGCACTATGTCATTTTTCTGGTTGTAACTTAGCCTGGACAGTTCCCAATTATGGCAATAAACGTATCGATCTTGCATTTATTCCATTACAGGTTTTTTAGTGGTTAAAAATATCTTGATGAACATACATTCTTACTGTGAGCGGGGTGACCTCTCAACAGATCTCGGCCTTTTCTCCACAGAGATAGATCAGTTTAATGCCGTACTGTGTCCTCCACCAGCAAAGTTACATAGTGCGGCTTTATGAACCTGTTGAGTCTTAACATATTCCTGGTTTTAGTAGAACTTTGAAAACCTAACGAATTGTTAAAGGTCCTATATTACACAAAATGGATTCTTGTGAGCTTTAAGCCATGTTAGAAAAAACAAACCCAGACTTGTGTTTTGTTTCGTTTGTCTGTCCACATCCCCAAAACTTTAAATACTCTGTTCCACCTTGTGATGTCATGTAGTGGTAGTTACAGCCACCTTTTACCTTTAGTTCAGTAGCGATTGGCAATTCCTGGACTGAAATCATCCAGAAGATGTATTACCACATGACATCACAAGGTGGAACAGAGTGTTTTCCGTTTGAGAGAAGAACTCAGCGATGTATAACACATGACATCACAAGGTGGAACAGAGTGTTTTCCGTTTGAGAGAAGAACTCAGCCTAAATATGCAGGATTTGTGCGTTAAACATGTGTGAATGAAACAAAACAAAACTCCAGGTATGTTTTTTGACGAGGAAAGATTCCAACACAGATCAGAAAATACTTTATCTTTGACTCTAACACTGGCATTCTGTTGCATAAAGGCCCAGCAGTTCCAAGATAGACCCGTTCCAAAAGGTAGTTACTTCCTCTCAGTGGGCTTATATCGGATAACGCTAATTCGCCACAGTGTGATGCAATTGAAGTGGATGAAGGGGCCGGAGGATCTTGTTAAGTGTGAAAATAGCGCAGAGCTGCATTAAAAGCTCCAATGGTTAACGCCACTGCAGAACGCTACCTGGTAATTATGGCTGGATACAAAAATCATAGCTATGCGTAGTATGCGGAGGTTTGCCGGGCTCTCCACTTTTGGCATCTCGCTCAAGACATTACAATGATACGTTACCAATGATATATGACGAGATGGGGCTTGATTAAAGGCCCCGTATTACGCAAAATTGACTCCTGTGAGCTTTAAGTCGTGTTATAAAGTTGTTACCTCCTCAAAAACACACCTGGAGTTGTGTTTTGGTTCATTCAGACATGTTTAAGTTATTCTGCATTATTAGTTTGTCTACATCTCCAAAGCTCAAAGTGCTCTGTTCCACCTTGTGATGTCACGCAGTGGAGCACTTCCTGGTTTACCACATGACATCACAAGGTGGAACAGAGTGTTTTCCGTTTGAGAGAAGAACTCAGCCTAAATATGCAGGATTTGTGCGTTAAACATGTGTGAATGAAACAAAACAAAACTCCAGGTATGTTTTTTGACGAGGAAAGATTCCAACACAGATCAGAAAATACTTTATCTTTGACTCTAACACTGGCATTCTGTTGCATAAAGGCCCAGCAGTTCCAAGATAGACCCGTTCCAAAAGGTAGTTACTTCCTCTCAGTGGGCTTATATCGGATAACGCTAATTCGCCACAGTGTGATGCAATTGAAGTGGATGAAGGGGCCGGAGGATCTTGTTAAGTGTGAAAATAGCGCAGAGCTGCATTAAAAGCTCCAATGGTTAACGCCACTGCAGAACGCTACCTGGTAATTATGGCTGGATACAAAAATCATAGCTATGCGTAGTATGCGGAGGTTTGCCGGGCTCTCCACTTTTGGCATCTCGCTCAAGACATTACAATGATACGTTACCAATGATATATGACGAGATGGGGCTTGATTAAAGGCCCCGTATTACGCAAAATTGACTCCTGTGAGCTTTAAGTCGTGTTATAAAGTTGTTACCTCCTCAAAAACACACCTGGAGTTGTGTTTTGGTTCATTCAGACATGTTTAAGTTATTCTGCATTATTAGTTTGTCTACATCTCCAAAGCTCAAAGTGCTCTGTTCCACCTTGTGATGTCACGCAGTGGAGCACTTCCTGGTTTACCACATGACATCACAAGGTGGAATAGAGTGTTTTCTGTTTGAGAGAAGAACTCAGCCTAAATGTTGCAGGTTTGTGTGTTAAACATGTGTGAATGAAACAAAACATAACTCTAGGTATTTTTTTGATGAGGAAACAACATTATAGCATAGATCAGAAAAAAATAGCGTAACATGGGCCCTTTAATAAGAAGCGCTATAAATTGGTGTCTTTCGCTGAAGCAAAACTGGCAGTGAAATCAACTCTTAAGCAACCGGATATTCACACAACCTAGACATAATACTTCACCCAGCCTTCATAGTATTTACACTGAACAATCTAAATAGGTTCTTGCGTGTTTTCAATCCTTGTCTAAACTTTCCTATGCGCGGTAAAGGGCCATGTATTGTCCTTGAATCAGCACATTAAATACGTTTTGGTTGACTGGACATGACAACATAGGACACCACAAAGTAAACAGCTTACAAGTCCTACAATGAGGGGGGAATTCCCAGCAATTTTACAATCCACAAACCGAAGATATAAACATGTTCTAACTTTAACTTTAACGTAGACGTTGCGTTGAAAAGAGAAACATCTAGGCATTGCAACCATAGACTGTATATATAAATGGACATAGCTAACGCGCTAGCTGCCGCGTTTCAAATAGGAAGTGATTGTGGGCTGCGCTTCCGGCTCCATCAGCTCTGGCTCCAATTCACTTTACATTGACAAACCGCCGCCCCTCTCTCTGTAACTGCTGCTGTCAGACTCGTCATTTTGGTCTTAAAATGTTCGTATTAACCCACTCTACGTGATCCTGCTGTTTTTATTTCACTATTTTGTCCCTAAATCAAGATATAAACATTAATAACAGACAAATCAAGCGCTTTCTTTCCCCAAAGTTGCTCCCACTAGCGTTAGCAACAGGTTTGATTGACAGCGTTGCTAAGCGCCCGCTTCCTGCTAAACCAGCGGCGTTACCTTCAACAGCCTCGCTCCGGATTTACTCTTCGGTTGCTATGATACTCGCGGTCGGAATTCTAAATGTGAAACTCGGCTCCAAATTCACCGCTATAACCGCTAGCCTTTATACAGTCTATGATTGCGACGCTAAAAAATCCGTTCCGCCGTTTCGTCCGTTCCCACGTACGTTACGTTTACTTAAATTACCGCCTATTTAAAGCTACATTAAGCCCAAGTTTCAGTGTTAGTACAAATTAATCTATTTCTGATTAAACAGTGATTGCATTAACGCAGCGATTACCCTCAGGAATTGTACAAGCTAACGCTAATAAGTGCTAATAGCCAAACACACACGTACATTGTTTTGTAGCTCCATCAATACAACCTACTGGGATTAAGTAACACGAATGCCCCTAAGGTACAATTAAGCATGGCTAAATAGGGTTTTTTAGAGCGCGTCTTCACTGTACACAGTAGCAGCCACAGAACAGCTCAGATTTTTCCCTCTGGCTTTTTCAAATTACCTATTGATGAGTGGGCTTCGAGTCTCCACCAACCCAAAAAAGGAGGGAGGGAGAGCGTCTGGTTGGTTTTTAAGATGTCTCCAAGAAGCAGGGCCTGTGGTTAGATCTAAAGCAACACTTATGCAACAGTATTTTTCACATACATATTCAGTTTCCCTGCAAATTCTAAGACGTTAAACTTTAAGGCTTAAACTTTTGTGTTCTTTTGAAATTCACCCACAATGCTTTTGATTGTAATGACTCAAATTGTGTACGCAAGCAATTTTTTTGAAGAATAATAGCTACCATGACCTAATTGTCTTATATGTAATTAAGTTTGTAATAGGGAAAATATAACGCTCCCCGGAGAGGTTTCAGTGAGTGCCACACATGTTGAAAATTATTCTGCCAGTGAGGAGTTATAAAAAATGTATTTCATCCAATTAAAGGGAAATTGCTTGATCCAAATGCCAAGATAAATTTTAATGAGACCACTTTTTTTCATTGGAATATACAGCCGCTGTTTAAAGTCATTGCAATTTATCACAGGGACTAAACGCGTAGCCTTAAATTAAAAATGTCCTAAAACATGCATCAAGAGAAGGGATGGAGTAATGTGGTTTTCAAACTAACGAAACAATATTTTGCGTTCCCGGCAAACTGGCTGACACTGGACAAACCGATCCAATAGAAACATGAAAAATACGTATAAAAAGTTAAATTTAAAAGTAAAGCTTCTAGCCATTTTTTGCCAACTGAGTGGATTTAATTAAAAATCACATGAGGGAATTCATTTACAAAGAAATGAAACAAACTCTTGCATTTTATCAAGTCTCAATCAAAGCTAGAAAACAGCTTTTTGACGGCGCCAGTTCGGATACGGAATATAGCATTTATATATTTCAGTTTATACAGTAAAAATAACATAACGTTCTGGTGGTCTCTGGGAGCTGGGGACTTTTTGTGGTTGTACAGACAGATTTACAAGCCAGATGTTCATAAACGGTAACTTCAATGAACTCCGGGGCTGTATCAATTTGGGATCTTTAAATGTTAATCGATATATCCAGTTGCTCCACCTGCGTCGACTTTAGCCCGTCCGTCGCCTGCTTCGGTATCACGGCGTGCTTTTCATTTCCTCCCCCCGCGACCCCGTAGACGCGCGGAGAGTTCAGAGGTTAACGTGGTAATAGGTGATGGTGATTGGTAGAAGACGCTCCCTCTCTCCTGGCTTTCAAAACATATTAGAGCCATCCTGCTTCTGAAGGAGCCCACGAGAACAGCTGTGTCTGACCGCGCAGCCATTCGCCCCCAATAACACTTAAAAACATCTTTGAAACGTTTGATTTGGACACAAGAGCCCGAGCTACTGACTCAAGACACCAAGGGAGGGGAACTATTCAAAAAGACTCGACATTTACATAATAAACATAACTTGAAATCCGAATGTTCACCTTGTTTTGAGCAGTTTGGCTGTGGGTAGATTTTGTTTTACTTCCAAGTTAAATTTTCTTAATCCACTAGCAGAAAATATTGTTTTATTTAAGAAAACAAGTAGATGGTTTGGACAAAAGAGAACAAGCTACTGACTCAGAAGACCAAACGTGGGGAGCTGTTCAAATATCTAACAAAAATATAACTTTACCTACATGAGTTGAGATGACTTGAATTTACAAAGTTTACCTTGTTTTGAGCAGTTTTATAAGAGCCACAGTTTTTAGCTTAAATCTACAGGTAGACAATATTGTTTGGTATGGGAAGAAAAAGCATAGAAACAAGTCCATATGACCTTGCAACACGTCAAATAATTTTAAACGAGTAAAATAAACGTATTACTTCATACCATCGTGACTAAATCTACAATCAAAACTACTCCAATAATTGATATTTGAAATTAAAGTTATTTTATCTCACGTTGACTCCACATTTTGCAGTTCCAAACCTGTTTCTCTCACTCTCTGTCACAGTACTGAAGAATAAGCCAAAACAGAGGCCAGAATCTGCAGGCTGCCCCGAGCCTTCACGGGTCACTGCAAATCATAAACTTGACCGAGCTACTGTTCAGACGTGCTGTGGCTCTATTTACTGCAAGTCTTCAATTTGACAAACAACAGGCAAATTTAGAGCGTAAACACATTTGAAAAGTGTAATCGTGCACACTATGGAAATATAAATATTTTTATGGGAAGCAGATATGTTCCACGAGGGTTCTATTAAGCGTAGCTGAAGCCTGCATGTGCCTTTTAAACAGAGGGTTTAACTTTGAAAGGCAGGTCTTAAAATTGGATTTGTAGAGAAGTGGTCCATCTTACAATCTGAAGAGAACTGAAGAGTATTTTTTTAAAACAAGTGATCTCCTTCTTTTGCTGTAGTCTCTCTCTCTGCTACTATGCAAAAAAATAACTCAATCTTCAACCGGACAATTTTGAAACTGAAGAAGACTATTCCGACTCATTCAAAAATTCCCAATAGCTGGACAATTTTAAGACTGAAGACGATTATTCCAACTTATTGATAGATTTCCATAGAGACACCCAGCCCTGACTCTGGGGACCAAGCAGCCCTGTAATCCCACATCTTGTTCCAATGCAGCACTGTAAACTCCCCATGTGCAGCCTGTTTACTTTTGTCAAAAATATCACCCGGTACTTTTGTTTTTGGTTCCGCAAAAGACGGCACAGCTTTGTAAATCTAAGGGTATGTTGCACAAACATGTCATCTCCGAGCTTCAGAAATATTTATAAACATCACATCGAGTAAATACTGGAATCTCTAAATGCAATGAGCTTTTTCTTCGCCCGTCGTATCTGTCAACCGCGAATGCCTTGATGATTGTTGGGTTTTGATTCCACCACAAACGTTTGGATGTTGATAGCTGCGCCCTCGGTGACCTTACGGACCATCGCGTCTTCTCCGCTTACTCGAAATCTTTCAGTCAAATCGAAAATTGAGGATCTGTGCAGATTTGTCCGGCGTCCAACTCCCATCACTTACACTCAAGTCCTCCCCAGTGGTCCGAGCCCCCTGCCCATCACACAAGCCTCCAGTGAAGAAGTACTTACCCCAAAAGAAGTTCTGCTGACATGGTGCTACAGTGCTGAAGAGGCTGTTAGATGCCATGGCTGCCTCTGGTCGCCGTAAGCCCCACTTTTGTTCTTCTGTGGTTTCCGTGACCCTTGACACGTCCTAAACCAAGAGCACGCAGCATGTCATGAAGGCATTGGGAAAAATATGGAAAAGCCATCCACAAGACATGCTTTTTTACATATCAACTATTCAGATGACCACAAGTAACGACCAGGTCTGGTTTTATAGTGATGAGAAGAAAAAAAAACAGCAGAGGCAAATATCGCCTTTGCGGATACATCAGTTGGTGTCGGACTTGCTTGCTTGGCGAGTGTGGTTGGAACGTACTTACTCGCTACGCGCCGTCCCTGTGACTGGATCTGGCCCGCGACGATTAACCATTTACACTCCGGGTCGCCCTCAAACACCAACCCCGAGCCGCACGTCTGTGGTTCTGTGGTTGTTTGGGAGGCGAGCGGAGCCCTCACACAACCCAAAAGACACCAGCTTTAAAACTCGTCTCTTTCCTGCCCTCCATGCGCTGTCAATGGAGAGAGCGGATCACATGGGCGTACGACGTCATCGCGGAGCAGCGCCCGAAGTGGCCCAGCCTACTACTGTTGTGGCTCCCGTCCCTCTCCTCTTCCCTCTCCTCTTCTCTGCTGCTTTTTTTTTTTCCCCCACTCCTCTGACTCGGTTGTAGAGCTGCGCGTGGCTCGCCGGTGCTTCCAGTTGTCTCTAAGGGATAGCTGGGGTCTGACTGTCCCATGAGTCAGGGAGCTTCAGTGGGGGCAGCCCGTTCAAACGCCTCCTGAACATATGGGCGACAGAACTGAGCGACTTGCCTCCCTTCACCCTTTCATCCCCTCCCTTTCTCTCTCCGCGGCGTGTCTCTCCGTCCCTCCACTCCTCCGTCAGGCTGCTGCTGCTGCTCCCGTCTGCCTGTGCCTAAGAGCTGCGGGTGTAAGAGAGGCGCGAGGGTTGGCTGGCTCCGCTTTGGGTGTGTTTATTTCAAATAGACGCTCTGAAGAATAGAGCTGTCAGCGAGGAGGGGAGGAAGACAGGTTATTGTGAAAGTTGGCTAAAAGAGTTGGTGTCAATTTGCTACCTGAATTAGCCTGGCCACTTTACACGCCGGGTTCCTATTGGGTGTCAGTGTGTCACTCCAGTAAGAAGTGTGTGTCATAAGTAATAGACTTTAAACTGGCTCTCGCAAAGCGCTATCTGGAGGTGATTATTTTAAAGACAGGCTTCACTGGGTCCACTGTGGGCCAGCTGATGAGGCGTAGTTTGGTCATAGCAGAACCCATGAAAGGAAAAACAGTTAAAGCCAGTCATGCTAATTGTGTCTTTGTAAAGAAATAAATGCGTTCTGAAAATGCAATATGTTTAGTCAATATGAACCGATCAGCCATATTGGTATATTAGTTTTAAAAATAAAATCTGATCATTTAGACAGTATATGATGCATTTTTGTATTTTTTTTTTAAAAGAATTCCAACGTTTTCCAACTACTTACATTTAATCCACTTTGGTTTTGATTAGAGATGCATCGATATGGGTTTTTTCATGGCCGACGCCGACACCGATTGTTTAGAATCTAGATCAATCGATGGCCGCTAAGCTTTGCGGATATTTTTGAGCCGATATTTAGAACCGATTTGGATTATTTCCCCCAAATTATGTCATTTAAATTTACTACAAACTCCCCTCAAGCCCTTTTTACCACACACCTTTAGGGGAGCTGCTCAGTCACGTTCTGTGCAACTGTCTTTTTGTATTAAAGTGTTAATATAATGCTTTGTGTGTATTTTTTTGGCAGCAGATTGACCAAAACAAAACACCGGCCTCTGCTGGAGATTCACGTCCGATAACCGATCCGCTAAAAAGTCCAAATATTGTCCCGATATATCAACCAACCGATATATCGCTCTATCTCGAGCCTTGATGTCTTTCATAATGACCTATATGCGGTTCTTGGATTTAAAAGTTGTTTTCAAAGGACTTTTTGGGACCATTTTGAAGGTTGAGTTACTAAACCGGAATCATTCTTAATAAACCATTTGTTCAAAAAGAATTACCGTACATTTTTTGATCCGTGTTTTAATTACATAGTGTTCCCATAGTTTTTAGAAAAGTTCTTTTGGATGAAACAAAGCAGTTGCATAGTCCTAACATAATACCACAATTATTTTCTTGCAGTCGTAATCGTAAAGACACACTGACGAACTTTATCCCCCCCAGCTCTGGACAGCCTGCAGGGGAAGCATGCCTTTTGTGTCTCTGGGTTAAGTTAGCTCTGCCACTTTTCATCATGGCCTGTCATAAGCCATCATTGTGTCACCCGTGTAATAGATGTGTGCCAGGACGGCTCTTGTTTTGATTGGCTCTCGCTGCCGCATCAGTGTGGGGGTGATTCCTGTAAGCCGCTGTAAATCTAACCACCTGTCTGCCTCCTCAAAGACTCGCCTTTCTCACTGTAGTGTTAAGACTTGGATACGCACCATCTGAGCACTTTATACAAGAAACTAGGATTGTCAAAAGTATCGAAAATCAGACACGAATCGATACTAAAGCTAGTATCGAAACTAGAGACTCATTTGTGTAGGTAGCGATACTCAAAAAGTCACATTTCCCGAATAGCTTTAGAATGATCTTGAGCTGTATCAGAACGAATATAAAACCACATGGAACCTACCAGGACAACTGAGGAATTACACAAATATAAGGCTACATGGGAATATAAAAGAAAGTTTATATATAACGATATATAAAGATCAAAAGCTCATAAAATGTGACTTTACATAACATGTCTCCTTTAAAGCCTCAGGTAAAAATACGTGTACTGTATTTTTCAGAGTATAAGTCGCACTGGAGTATAAGTCGCACCAGCCAAAAAATGCATAATAATGAAGAAAAAAACATATATTTCACATATAAGTCGCATCTGAGTATAAGACACACCCCCGGCCAAACTATGAAAAAAAAGTCGACTTATAGTCCGGAAAATATGGTACTACAGTTTAATGTTGAAAATTACTTCCTTGCCTAAATAAAGAGTGTTTTTTATTATCATCGTGGTATCGGAATCGTTAATGAGTCTATTCCTTAGTATCGAAATCGAGTTTGAAATTTTAGTATCGTGACAACACTCCACGAAACTGTCCGCGCCAAGGAATGAGCGATTAATCGAATCACAAGCTACAATTTTTTAGGCAGAATAAGGTCTGCAGAAAAGCATCAAACCCGTCTCCATGGTGTATTATTAGTATGTGAAAAAGTGCTGATGCTGTAGTTTAGACTTCTATAAACATGTTCTCGAATACATGT
>KN484988.1:86035-96234 GCA_000787095.1 Periophthalmodon schlosseri
CTGGAATCTGAGGCATGATGTTAATTTGAAGACAGAATAAATCTATAAATTTGAGTTCGTCTCTCGCCCGCGGAAATACAGCCATGATAATTACAGGTTGACATTACAGACAAGCAGACATCTCTCATCTGTATTCCTAATAGTATAACCAGCAGGCTGCTACGTGCTTACTCAATGTCTAGCAGGAGGGGTTAGCAGAGGTAAGCTGTAACAATGATATCATTATAAAGCAAAGAAAACCACTCGGATCAGATTGCATAATGTTATGACAAAGATTTACAGCAGTTTAAAATTGTATATCTGTCTGTTTTTACGCTGCCTGGCTGTTGCAGGATTATCCATAAATTAGCATTCATAAATAATTCTGGAAATGGAAATTACATGTGAGGAAAGCCAGATGTTGTCCCTCAGCGTTAGCAGGCAACGAACATTAAAACACATTTGTGAGTACATTGTTTTGATTGTCCAACAGACAAACCCCCGTCCCTCTCCGCTGGCAACAGGAGTATCTGAAGAAGATGGAGCACGAAGACGAGGACAGAGCTGCATCTGGGAGCAGTTAAATGCTTGTTTTGCTGTGTCCTTCAGACTCGATGCCATAGGCCTCAATCTCCAGTAAGAAGAGTTCATATGGAGCAAAAACCAGTGTGCGGTGCCTGCGAGACTCCCCACAGGGGTCAGCTCCAGGACTCACGGGCCCAAGAGACAATGGAGCCAATTAGGTGGATTGGATCAAGAGACAGACGTGTAGCAGCGAGACATAAACGTCGACCACATGGGACGCTCCAGTGTGCTGGCCCGCTTACATTTAATCTGCACATTTAGGATCTCTCCTTTTCCTGTTTGCACTGATTTCCATAAAATGTATTTTTTCTCAGCTGACTGGGTGGGCCAGACGTTCCACACTATTGAGCCAACAGAACAGGTGAGGCTTGGTTCAATCCAATTCAAACTCTTAGGCGTAATAAGGCATGACTAATTAATATTTGTAAAGTGGGCTGTCCTCTGTCACTGCAGCCTCTCTGATGCGTTTGTACGGGTCATCAGAGCAGTCAGATTGTTTTTGCTCAGTGTTTCCTGCATATTCTGCAGCCTCCTGTTTGCACACCTGGAGGGATGTAGAGTTTGTCTTGGGTCATGTGTGTTTGCTCACTCGGGCCCTACAGGTGACCCCGGCACTTGCGTGTGGCGATTTCCAAAGTGTCCGGGTTTGGAGAGGGGCCACGGCCCCGCGCCTGCCTTTCAGCGCTTGGCCCCAGCGTGGCTGCTCCGGGAGGGAGAGGCTGGGGGCCTCGTTGGCACGGCACAGAAATGTTTTCAGAAGCACAGACTTCTGGCAGCATCGTTCAATATCATGGAGAAAAATGCTCGCTCCTAATGAAAGCCAGCAGTGTGTCTCCAGCGTGTAGAGCATTATGTAACTGCCATACCGTAAACATTTCAAAATTGTCTCTCAACAAATTATCAGTGTTTATTTTTTCCACATCATATCTGATATTTCTACAGCAGTGTGTAATTTAAAGACGTCTGTTGAATGTAAAGAATTTAAACTACAATCATTTGCCTGCTATTATTTTTTCATTTTATTTTAAAATAGCCCCTTACCCACTGCATATCCAGGAATAAACGGCAGCGTATTTTCTTCTAAGCGGCTCATGCATCTTTGAATAAAAAAGGCCGTGGCTCTGAGTTCATATTAAATGTTTAACTCAGGAAGTATAATTAGTTTTATGACAGAATTCTGTGCCGGACTTATCACAGAGCTGCAGCGTCTTTTTCTGCCCTGATCAGCACATGATGAATGCTCCTCTTTCACTCGCCAGTGTTTTTGGCACAAGCCCAGTGCCTCACCTAGGGTATGTATTACTCAAATATTTATCTTGTTCAGAAATACATAGTTATATAGAGATGGGAATAAAGTCCAATGATTTAATGCGTGCACCAGAGGACCTTCTTGGGTGCCAGAGAGTTGCAATTTTGGTGGTCTTCTTCCAGAGATCAGAGAGCAAAGGGGTCGTTGAGTATACCGCGAGATGTCATGATTCAAAAGCCACTGAGGGGAAATGAAAGTGTACTAAAATTCGGAGGGGCCTGGATAGTAATTACCGCTCATCAAGGAGTTTCAAAGGGTGACTAAATTGTATCGCATATGTGTGATTTACTGTGTGTCCTTTTTGTGCGCAGCCTCCAGTGACAGGGCGGAGGTAGAAACATACGGTCCCTGAGCACACATTCACACATAAACACTTTAACTACCATATCTGAGTCCAAACTGTAAAAGACAAGGCCAACTGGAAGTGAAACAAACAGCATGGGTTGGTATGGCACACTAAAGACCTTAGCAGCACAAAATGTTATTTTCATGACAGAGATCTCTCAAGTATTTGTCGCATTTAAAAAGAGTGAATCCCGAACGTGATTGTCATTTTGAATATAAAAAGAAAACTGAATAACGTTTACGACACTAAAATCTTGAGTTACAGATGCGTTGGGCTTGACACGAAGCTAGCGAAACATGTCAAAACTACGTTCCCCAAAACATTAACCGCATTATAAAGTTTATCTACTGAGGCGGGCTGCAACAATTCAAAAATTAACTTCTGCACAGTTTAAATGAGAAAAACACAAAAGACAAGACATGTTTTGGAGAAACAGCAGTTTTAATGTTGAAAATGATCAAGTGAAGAATGAATTTTAAAAAGTGAGAGGAGCGGAGGGTGGAGCAGGACCGCATCACCCCATGAGGTCAGCTGGGGGATTGTTTCGAGCTCTCAGGACGGACAGAGCAACTTTAAACGCCCTGTAAACATTTTCCCCATGTATTAAGCAAATTTAGTTTTGCTCCAGTACAGATATATTATATAAGCAGCTCTTGAGATCAAAATAAATCCACTGTGTGCTGCCTGCATCTAATTATGAAGTGTTTTACTGTCTTACGATCAGGAAGTGCGTGCTTAGAATGCCACTCTGTCCTTTGAAAGCTGTGAAAAGAGGAAGAATAAAAAATTTGGACCACTGCAAACTGTTTAAAATGAGCTAGTTCTGGTTTTTACTTTTTAAGACACTAAAAATCAGGTACAGCGCCTTTAACTATATGAATGAAAAACAATCACATCTCCAGGTGTGTTCGATGAGGCCAAGATGTGCTCTGTTTACATAGTACTGACCTTTTAAACTCAGACATTAAAACTAGGCCCGTCATGATAATTACTATATTGACTTATCGTTCAGTACATGACACACGGAACCATTATTTTTGGGGGTCAGTATTTATCGTGGGGACTTTTTCTTTTCACTAATTGGACATTTTTTGTTAATTTTCTTCATTATGATGAGATTTGAGCTGTAGAAGGTTGAATTATGAACTTCTATGACTCATTATAAACACAAAATAACTACTTAACTGTTGTGTTCTGTCATTTATTTATTCCAGCTCACATTTTTAACAATATTGTACATTTAAAATACTTTTTGGGGGATAATTCTGTTTTATGATTTGGTTTCAATATTATCGTTTATCGTCTATATTTACTTCAACAATATACCGCACTTCAAAATGTGTCATGGTGACAGGCCTAATTAAAACTGCAGCTTGGCAGCACTATATGTTGATACTCTGCATACATTAGAGCAGAAACACAAGCCTCTCCAGGCCAGGCCAGGCCGACCTGTCCAACGCCACTGTTCAGTGGAAAAGTCTATTAAGTTACACTTTACACTGCATTTGCTGCAATATTTACTGTGGTCGCTCCAGTCCTGTACAACCATTTGATCCCTGTGAAATAACAGCCACATCGCATTAAAACAAAGTCTGTTTTTACACGGAATTCTAAATCCTCCTTCATGTATTTTTATGCCATGTGCATACATAGAAAATGACATTTTCCACAATGTTTAATGAACCAACTTTTAGTTCAAATAGACAAAGGGAACACTTCATCTTTAAAGCTGTTTCCTCTGGAAGAATTTTTGCTACATTTTAGAAGTGGTATAAGTTTCTAACTTACACACTACACTTCATATATCACTGTTAATGTCGACTGTCATAAACCTAAAAATAATATTTGTCCCGTTGTATTTTTCTGGCTGTCATGAAATTTGATGAAATGTTCTTAAGTGTCTGTTCTGTTGTTCTTTGAAAAAGCAGCCACAGAAATAGATGTTTCCAGAAGGCTCGACTAGAGTTACAGCGCAGGGGGAATGAATCAATACACCCCACTTCTGGATTTCCACTTGAAAGTGCTCTGTAGTAACACTTAATCACTTTACAAATCTCACTTCAGGAGCTCTGTGTAAATTACCTGTTGAGAACGAGACAGAAAAGGGCCAATCCATTAAGTAAACTGATAAAAATCATCGTGTCACGTAGTAACGCTACACAAATAACGTTAAAACATAATTTGATCTTAACATTTTGAACGTATTATCTACCTGTTCAGTCACACAGTACTTCAGCAGAAATACGTCCGCTGTCATTTCTAGATAAGGTGACTGGAGCGACGTCAAATAGTCAATAGTTAAGTTAGTTAAGTCAATAGTTAAGGTTAAAGTAAAATATTCATGTGTAAACTCATTCTCTGCATTAGACCCATGATCGCTCGATGTTGGGACAACCTGTCAGGAGCAGTGAGCGACTGTCCTACACCCAATGCCCCATCTTCAGACATTAACTTGATAGAACTAGTTTATCTGGAGAATTTTTCTGAACGTATATGTATTGGGTTGTTTTGGGTTGGTGGAGTAAATCTGCCCAGAGGTAACACATCCAAGACTTGCAACCTGCGCTTGGGAGTTGAATCCGGAACTTTCCTGATATGAGGCGAAAGTACCAGCCCCTCAGCCACCACGCCAGTGACACAACGCGATACGCTCCGGTTGGTGAGCACTGTTTCTTTCTGTATCTTTATTTATACACTCTCTTTTTCATGGGTGCCCCGTTCAAAATCCAATACAAACAAAGAACAAACAAAGAAGTCCTTATAAAACATTACAAAAAACAAAACGTTCTTCACTTTTTTCTCCATCTCATCTATTTTCTGTTGTTGAAGTTCCAGGTTAAATCTTTATTTCCACATGTTTTTGCACAAAGCTGCCTGCGTAAGAGGCCGACGCTTGGGACAACCACAGTATAAGTCGACATTTATTTCATGTCTTGGTGGACTACGAGCTGAAGGTTAAACTTGGGTGGGCCTGATATATGGCATTTGACATTTCAAACTGCTGTATTCATAACAATCATGACATCAGCGTTCCCTAATGGTGGCTGCATTTTAACGGGCAGGATTATACGAAAGGCCGTGACGTTTATATTGAATCTGTTGCAGCTAATTAGACTGGAATGGAGGACGAAGGGTCTGCTTATTCACAGGCGCGAACCAGCCGACCAGATTCACAAATATCCTCTCCGCTCCGAGCGACCGCACCGCTTTTGTGTTGTTTCAGGTACGAGATCTTCATTAATTTCAACAAACCACGACCAGCTACACATCCTTGCAGCGGGAGTGCGCGGTGAAATCGCTACGACGCGGGGTTTAAAGGACTAACTTGGGACAATGCTTTCACGTTTCAAGTTTCATTGTATCAAAGTTGAAAAATAGCATTAAAACTTTTGTTGTGAGAGGTTGAGTGCCACAGGGGAGCCGTCTGAGGTCTAACGTGAGCCGCTACTACAAAGTGTGTCGGCAGCAGCAGTTATCTGAGCTTCTGTTCTAACCAAGGCCAGGTTTCCCCCCAGCACCTATGTGCCACATTAGGTTCATTTAAGTTCAGGATTAGCTACACTATACCCAAACAGCCTCTAATGCGGCCAGTGGTGTTAAATAAACTTTGGAAAATGAAAAATATACTGAACATTTTGATTTTTTTTTAGATACATTGTACCTACCTATATATACAGGATGTTCATAAAGTTTCTTTACAATAAAAAAAAATGTACAAAGACAATTGATAAGATCTTAGTCAGACTTGTTCAGTTGTACTTGGCGGTTTCCAGAGTGTTTTACCTCGTTTAATCCACCTCTATATGGGCACCATTAGCCGCATGAAGCACATCAAGACGGGACTGGATTTCTTGCCATATTCGCTGGAGCAGAGCCTCATCAATGGTTACAATCGCATCTGTATCTTTTACTTTAGTTCAGTAATGTCCCATGTCTTTGTTCGATACACCATATCTTTAACCTCCTGAGACCTGCGTCCTCATATGTGGACAACACATTTTGGGTTGTCTAGGTCACAATACTATTTTTTTCTCTACAAGGTCCTGGTGTCACATATGAGGTCATTAAACTGCCACTTAGTGACGACAGAAGAGTTTAACACATTATAGTTTAGATTCAAGATGGACTTTGTTAAAGGCTCATGTCTTCACCTGTTAGAAGCTCTTCAAATGAGACACATTAACAAATAGTTTTTGCAAATCATTATTTAAATGTGACTTTATTGTTTCTATCAAAATGATTAAAACGTACAACGAATGTCCTCATATGTGGACACATTTTTTCTCATAATGTAAAAAGATAATTCTTTGTTTTTACACTCATCAGCTCCAGTCAGACCAAAGAACAAAGAGAAAAAAATTAATAAAGCCATGAAGAGTTCAGGTCTCAGGAGGTTAACATAGCCCCATACAACCCATGATAGACATTGATCTGTAATCGACAGGATGCCTGAAATACAAAAATGCAACGTAATTTAAAAAGTTGTATAACCACTGAGTACAACAGAACAAATCTAATAATATATCTCATCACTTTCCTTTGTAATTACATTTTAAAATTATGAAGAGACTTTATAGACACCCTGTATATTTTTTGTAATTATGTATGTAATTATGCATTATGTATATGCTCTAATGAGTCTAACGGTGTACGCTGCAGCACACATCACGCACGGGCCCCACTAGGCCGGTCACGATAATTACTATATCGACATATCGTTCAGTACATGACAGACGGAACAATCATTTTTATGGGTCAATATTTATCGTGGGGACTTTTTCTTTGTACTGCTGGGAAATATGTTGTGTTATTGCAATATGATAAGATTTGAGCTGTAGAAGGTTGAAATATGAACTTCTAGGTCTCATTATAGATGCAGACTAATTACTTGAGTGTTTCATCATGTTTTTTTTAACAATATTGTACATTTAGAATACTTTTTTTTGGGGATACTTCTGCTTTATGTTTTAGTTTCAGTATTATCGTTTATTGTCTATATTTACTTCAGAAATATATCGCACTTCGTTGTGTTATCGTGACAGGTCTAGGCTCCACTCCTGCCTTAAGAGTTTGAGTTCAGTTTCTATCTACAATAATGTGCTGTATGTCTCTCCTCATTCTTAACCCTATGGATCCAATAAAAATCTCTGAAATTGCGCTCGCCATTGGTGTAGTGGTTTAAGACGTGGCACGTGCGGTTACTGCCACCTTGGCGTTGGGGTTAGCTTCCAGATATCAACCTTTTTCTGAATGTCTCTACCCTCTCTCTCCCCATTTTACATTACAGCTGTTCATGCAAGTAAAGCCTCCTCATGAATCTTTGAAATTGTGTATTCACAGAACTTGTTTTGAAATGTAAGACTGGAAGTTGAGCATAGACTGTATAAAGGCTAAGTGAGTGTGACGTCACCCACGGCGTTCGGCTTCAGCTAAATTAAGCTAATCGAGGCTAGAGCAGTTATAGCGGCGAATTTGGAGACGAGTTCCATATTTGGAATTCCGACCGCGAGTGTCATAGCAACCAAAGAGCCAATCTGGAGCGAAGCTGTTGAAGGTAACACCCCCTCGCAACGCTGCAAATCAAACCTGCGCTAGTGGGAGCGACGTTGGGGAAAGAAGGCGCCCGATTTGTCTGTTATTAATGTTCATATCTTGAGTTACGAACACAATAGCGAAATAAAAACACCAGGAACATGTAGAGCGGGTTAATACGAACAGTTTAAAATGACGAGCCTGACAGCAGCAGTTACAGAGAGAGGAGCGACAGTTTTCTAATGTAAAGTGAATTGGAACGCGGCGGCTAGCAGGTCCATTTATATATACAGTCTATGGTTTAGATTAAGAACACATATTGACGTTAAAGTTTGTCATTTAGCAAGTACGTGTAGCGATGATGACCCATGGAGGAACAATCAAACACAAGCTCTTTAGATCTCTGGCCCAAATGAAACATCCTGAAACAACCCTATGACAGTTTCACAAGCCATGTAAACCATCCACGCACACCAGCTAATAATCTATTTCTGACAAAGGCGAAAGGGTATTCAACGAGCTTCAAATGTTGAGCTAAAATTAACTTTCTTCTTGTCCTTGCGACCTTATGAAATGTATCGCTTCTTGCCGTGTAGCTAAAGGCTCTGAGGTTGACTTACAAGTGACTTTTTCCCCAAATGTCCTTATTCATCTACATTCCTGTTTAATTCCTATCTACGCCCATAACAGCTGTGAGATAAAACAGTGATATCAGCGCTTACACATAGGCAAAGATGATACCCACCTATTGAAGGCATGAGTGACTCCCAGAGCTCCTGCCAAGCGAGGGAGATCCCCAGCTAAACAATATGATATCACTTAATCCCGTTCCCTGAGCTCCCAGGCCCACATCGGCTTTCCACTCAATAGTGATGACTGGGCTCTGCGCTGATGAAAGAGAGGAGAGGCCCGTTAAACCTTACGAGTCATCGGCCCATTTGAGTAATCTGGACCAGGGCTATAGGAATAGTTTTGCAACAGTTAGAGACAAATGCATTAATTAGTGTCACAACATTTAGATTTGGTTTCAGACAAGACGGAGTAACGTAAAAACTTTCATGTAGAACAACGTGGCCCTTGTGTTAAGATGTTTTAAAAGCGCACTACGCAACTTTTCTGGTGGAGGGTTCGCCACCATCTTGTCTCCATGGAGATGTCGCTTTGCCTGCAAATAATCCACAGTACGGGGTAATGTTCATGTATATCCCATAAGATGAGCCAGTGACACCGCCAGGTAAAGTATTTTGTTTAGCAATATAAACGCATGTGAATGAAAAAAAAAAAAGCCCAATATATACGACTCAAGTTAAGGTTAAGGTCCTCTGCATTTGACCCATCCTTCAGGGCCACTGGGGCATCTCCTCGGGAGCCGTGATCTTGCTGCTCGGCGTAGTCCTGACTACCTTATCTGGAGGATCTGACCTACTGTGCATGTTTTGGGTTGATGGGGAACCCAGACTGCCCGAAGTAAACCCACCCAGACACGGGGAGAACATGCAAAATTCACGCAGAAAGGTCTGGAATCAAACCTGGGACCTTCTTGCTGTGAACTGTGAGCGCTAGCCACTCAGCCACCGTTCCGCCATTAATGCCACACTTTGGAACATTCCAGTCAAAACAGTATCATCGCCAATAAAACAAGCAGGTAGCGGACCTTCCACCAGAAAAATTACTTAAAGCTCTTTTAAAGTCTGATGAGCCTTTCAGGGATACAGCAATTGTGTCGCGTTTGAAGCTGCAGTAAAAATATTGCATAAAATGTCTACTTTGAGAAATTGGCAAAAACAAATCCATAAATGTTTCGTCCATCATGTTTGAAGTCTCCTCTCTAATGTCACATTTAAACTACTTTCCTGCTCACTGCCCTTGGCTTTAGAACATATTAAATGTGCTGTACTGTGGCCCATTTAAAAGTTGAAAGACTTATTTGAGCCTGCAGTTCCTGTAACTTCCGGACTATATGGGTCAGGGAAATGTGCCAAAATGCACCCTGCATATTGGCCACACATGTTACACCACACATCACTGATATTTGATGTTTTCTACCTCCACTTCCACTCCTCTCATCCTACGTTCTTTGAGACTGCTGTTCTTTTGTACTGGCCTTTTTTCTCCTCTTTGTTTCTTCTTTACCCGATAGGGATTGTGATGGAGAGGTTAATCCGGCCGGCATATGGTTGCCATTGGCATCAGATCTGCCCATAATGGAGGATGGACAGTGTAAGCTAATCATGATCTTTGATCCTGCATGAAGCCCGGGACTCGCGTGGCTCTGATTTCCCCACATTGCTGCCACGCTAAAATAAGGAGGCTGGTGCTCTGGAAGTCATTTTGTGCTTATTACTTAAGCTTCGGCGTATTCCCATTGTCTTTGTGAGCATTGAAAATGACTAAAGGCTGTGCTTCTGTGCAGTCGCGGTGTGGTAGTTCCTTTGACTTGCACTCTTT
>KN484988.1:99814-112246 GCA_000787095.1 Periophthalmodon schlosseri
GCGGGTGGGGGGGGTGGGGTGACTTCGGGCGGTGCCAACTTCTTTCTAAACAGCTCTAAAAATAGATCCTTCCAACATTTGAGCATAAGAGAGGATGAAAGAGGGTTCTTTATAAACTAATTTAAGCAAAGCAAATGTACAATTTGATGCAGGATTAGCATTTGGGTGATTGAGGAAAAGATGTGGAATTTTCAGAGATGCAACCGCGTAGTATTTGTAGACAGGAGCTTTGTAAATGTAAAAGTACTATCTGCAGCACAGAGCCTATGACATAGCCTAATACAGCTCCAATAAAGTTAGAACTCGACGATGGCTGATTTATTTGAAGTGGAGAGGAAGTGTTTAATACGGCGCACATGGTTTCAATAGATAGCTCAACTTCAATGTCAGGAATTGCAAAAAGATGTAAAATGGACTGTACAGGATTTGGTCAACGATAAGTACATGATATAAGACAGACAGACAAATGTTGGACAGTGCTTCTTTTAGTTTGGCTTCGCTATAAAAAATGTGTCAAAGTCAAATCCTGCAAAGACGAGAGCTGAAGCGTTCCTCCGCTTGAAATAACCTGTGAAATTATGCAATAATCTACACGCATAGCAGGAGAGGAGCTAACCGCAATGTTACAACTTACTGGTAGCTGGTTTCATAATCATAGTCTCCTGGTGGTGCTGTATCAGACTTTACTGAACAAAAATTACAGATAATGTTCCGCGCTCAAACGTATTACAAATTTAAACCTCTAACGTGACAGTGTTTAATTAAAAAAGCAATCTTCTTCAACTGACCCCAAGCGCTTTACAGAATTAATTAAGACATTAAAATCACAACACAACCAAATCAAAAACATAAATAAGCGTCATAAAATTAACATTAAAAGAGAAGAGTGCAGAGTAAAAAAACTACTCTTATCCCATAATTCTCAGGACTTTTGCTGTAATAATTAAAATTAACGCTCTAGCACATGCAAAACATTGAATCTTGTCAGTTGTAACAGAAAACCTCTCCCAGGGATTAGCACATGTTAAGCGGTAAAACAGCCAACAGCGCGTATAGGTTCTTTTCAGCAGCACCCAGGTTTCATTTATACAGTTGCACACGTTCACACCTGGTCCCTGCACAAACATCCACATCATCGAGCTCTGATGGAGTCCACCATGGTCAAATATCGGTACAACTTTCCGGACTTTCCAGACTTTCAACAGCTTTCTTTTCGCACGAGGAACCTTTCGATTTTACCCCAAAGCAACTGTCTGCCCTGCACTGTCTACACTCGCAGCAGCTGCTAAATCACACACGTCTTAAATGGTGCTTAACATTATGTTGCGGTGCCAAAGAGTTTCAGTGAATGTTGTTTCTTCTTGTTTATGGGCATGGCTGCGTTTTTATTCAGGGGGAAGAATAGCGAAGGGAGAGAGGGCGGTGCACTGCAAACGAAGAATAAAGCTCTACTGTGGAACATGCAAGTCGATAATTAGACTAAACTAAAAGCAGGATTGACTCTCCGCGGATCTGACTCGCACACTCGCATCAGAGCAAGAAGGTTCCGGGTTCCAATCCGGGTATTTCTGTGAGGAGTTTGCATGTTTGCAAGTTTTCTCTGCCCCCATCAGCCCAAAACATGCACAACAGCTAAAATCCTCCAGCTAAGGAAGTCCTGATCAAGATTTGGAGATGGGCCCCCGGGTGCGGCCCTGTGGGGCCCACTGCACCTGACAGGTCGCCTAAGCAGCATTAACCTCCTGAGACCTGAACTCTTCATGGCTTTATTAACTTTTTCATCTTTGTTCTTTGGTCTGACTGGGAGCTGACGAGTGTAAAAACAAAGAATTATCTTTTTACATTATGAGAAAAATGATGTCCACATATGAGGACATTCGTTGTACATTTTAATCATTTTGATAAAAACAATAAAGTCACATTTAAATAATGATTTGCAAAAACTATTTGTTAAGTGCCTGATCACAGCAACATTGTTCCTGAGTAAAAACAAAATGAGAAACAAGAATTGTGCCTCTTGGAACAATGTGTCTCATTTGAAGAGCTTCTCACAGGTGAAGACATGAGCCTTTAACAAAGTCCATCTTGAATCTAAACTATAATGTGTTAAACTCTTCTGTCATCACTAAGTGGCAGTTTAATGACCTCATATGTGACACCAGGACCTTGTAGAGAAAAAAAATTGTATTGTGGCCTAGACGACCCAAAATGTGTTGTCCACATATGAAGACGCAGGTCTCAGGAGGTTAAAGAATGGGTCAAATGCAGAGGACGAATTTCCTTATGGGGACAGTAAAGTGTACCCTAACTAGGCCTGTCACGATAACACATTTTGAAGTTCAACATATAGACGATAACTAATTTATGCCACTGACACAATAATCCAAGACCAGCTTTAAACCACAAAAACTATTCTAAATCTACAATATAAAAAAAACCAAAAACCATGAGCTGTCATAAATAAACAGCAGAACAAACACTTAACTTGTTAGTTTGCATTTGTAATGAGTCATACAAGTTATTCATTCAACCTTTTACGGCTCAAATCTTATCATATTCCCAAAACATAACAAAAAGTTTCCCAGTCGTGCAAAGAAAATGTACACACAATAAATATGAATAAGCTGTATAATAAATATTAACGTAAGTCGATATAGTAATTATCGTGAGAGGCCTAACCTAAAAACATTTCCCCATTTTTTTGTAGTTTTGACTTGATTAGATGAATTAATTCACCACAGAAATTAACCAGAGAAATTGCTCCGTTAACAAATGATTTGGTTTTAACTAAAAGAACGTTGAACAAGTCGTAAATAACCACAACACGTCAAATACTACTCAAAACAAACTGCATATTCTGAATTCAGCTGCACCCTTTGTTGCAGTGCTGCTTCTTGTTTATGGGCATGTGTGCGTATTCGCTCATTGGTGTGAAGAAAGGGGCAAAGGGAGGGAGAGTCTGCAGATTCGACGCTGACATGGACTTTTTTCCTGACAAAGCCGGATAGGCCTTAGCGCTCGGGGCATTGTTGAGGCTACGTGAAGACGCGCTCCCCGTTCGTCGCCAACTGATCCTTGTCCAGTCGGCGCGCGTTCGAAAAGGCAGTTGTCTCTGTAGTTTCCTGATCCGGACCAAAGCCCTTTGTGACTAAACAAATGGAATAAATTATCCAACTGGAGTGAATTATACATTTTCCCTCTCAAAGTCGCTGGCATTTATTATATTACAAACGCCTTTATGTTCGGAACTGAATCGAAATGGGGAAGTCGTAAAAATCTCAGACTTATGGCAACAGGCTGTGTAATTGTTTAAAACAGAAAAGCTTGGCTGGAAGGGTCAGGCGTTCGGGTGCATGTATACGGGCCTATCATTTTGAAGATGTAAATTATGAGCCCAACCTGGCAACCCCACCAACGCTTTTCCTCCTGTCACGGCCGACATTTCCTACAGTGTCAAATAGGCTCCCGGCTCCAGGCTTTGAGCTCGGTCGCTACATCTGCTCTACATATTCGGAGCGCCTTTAACTTCTGCAGAGCGCCCACACACACTCGCGCGCACACACATCCAATCAGAACGCGCACATTTCATTCATAAATTAAGGAAGGAAAGATAAAAGAGCCCTATAATCATTTGAATTCAAAACACAGTCGTGATAGTTTGGAAAAGGCACGAAAGTCAAGATTGGTGTTGACACAAGACTATATTCATATGAAGAATGAACAGAAAATACATGCCCAGGCTAATTTAAAATGATTTGTGTAAATAGACTTTTATGTCAAACCTAGTGGGTCTAACCATGAATTATACTGTATCAATGCATTATTAGAAGACATAGTATATTGTTATAAGTCAATATACATGTACTTTGAAATCACTGGATTTTTACGTTGAAGAGTCAGATTGTGCTAATTGATGTAAACATGTAAACAAAGAATTGGTCATTTGTGTTATAAAAGTACCTGCATACAATAAAATATGCAGTAGAAAAAGTAAACGTGAAGAGGACTGGAATATGACCTGATATAAACAGATACAGGTATATTACTGTATGTAAACTTCTGACTTATAAAGAAAAATAAAGAAAAATTGCCCCCCCAAAAAAATCCTTCTTTCATTATTCTGGCATTTAGCAAGTAGAAATAATTTTGGTCATCCTAATTGGCCTAAAACAGGAAAAGTTTATGTGTCTTTTTATATAATGTATCTAAACTTCTGGTTTCACGATATATGAAAGCTGGAACAGTATATTTTGGGCTCAGTATTTATCGTGAGTACTGTCTCTTTGCAATAATGGCAAGGTTTTTGTTATTTTAGTTGTAATGTGATAAGATTTGAGGTGTAGAGGGTTGAATAGGTAACTTTTATAGCTTCATTCTGATGTTTATTTGTTGCAGCTCAGGTCTTTAAATTATACTGTGGTGCGACTTATACTCCGGAAAATACGGTACACGTATTTTTACCTGAGGCTTTAAAGGAGACGTGTTATGTAAAGTCACATTTTATGAGCTTTTGATCTTTATATATTGTTATATATAAACATTTAACCGTTATAATGGTGTTCCCTCATCATTAGCTTACTCAAAGTTGTATTTTGATTAATTCATGCGTATTTGAGTCCTGAATCCTACATTTGAGACTTGGGGTGTCCGAATCTGGCTGGTTTCACTTACCCCCTTTCCCCGCCCACTGCTCTGTATTTACTTTAGAATCCAGACTCTAGGCCACACACAGAAAGGTTTACAAATGTCTTATACCAATATTTCAACGATAAAAAAAAAACGCAAATGAGAATCCACTGCTAACGACGTCGAAAAACCACTGTGAAGTTCTGAAGTTTTGAACAGGAAGTCAGTGTCGTTTCTTTTACTAAGATGGTTTAGATCAACATGCGGTTTGCAATCTACAAAATGTAACACTGATCTATGCTTTACTTTGATAAAAAACACCCCGAAAAAGCATCAAAAACGTCTTCTTGTGGAAGTGGAAGTGGAAGTCTTGTGGAGTGGAACAGAACTGGGCTTGGTCACATCTTTGGAAACCTATAGACCCATGGTAGTCCTCCCCAAAACGAGTCGTTCTGCGGAGGCCAAGCGTTTAAACCCTGCTCCTCTTGTCTGCATAATGGAGAATATTCATCTGGCTTATGTAAAAAGGATAAAAGTACGTTTGAACTACTGGCTCTTGTTTATGTCAGCAACCGCTCAGAACTTTTGTTGATTTTACAAGTCAACATTTCCTTTGTGATTCTTAAAGGTTATGAAAATGAGCACGGGTCATGAGTTGTGTTTCGCCAACATGCAAAACAGTACGCTTCTGTTTGCCTTAGAGGATGAGTGACGGAGCTCATGTTTGCCAATGCGTCACCGCTTGTTAATACCATTTGAACTACCTTTAAACAGGAAAATCAGGCAACTTCTAACCGCACTGCTTTGTTGTCTGGTTATTTTTAGACTTTCTAGGTCTTTCTCCAGGGGGGTATTTCTCCATAAAGTTGGCTGCGGGGGTTGCTGGGTTGCTGACCCCCCACAATGCGAAGGAAAAAACGACAAAATGGAAAAAAAAAAAGTATTAAAAAAATGTTGCGGAGCTGCTGAACAAATGCTAAATGGTCACGTTTTTATATAGCGCTTTTCCAACTTCAAGAACTCAAAGCTCTTGTATGGAAACACTGGGGGCAAGGGGGGTTAAGGGTCTTGCCCAAGGACGCAACAAACTCACCGCTCAACCAACCTTCAGATCGGTGGACAAACGCTCTACCGACTGAGCTACTGTCGCCCCGATCGCTACGAAAAACTATAAGGTTCAACATATGTGCATTGACAGCTTGTTTAATTCAAAAACAATAACTTTCCCGTAGAGTTACATAAGCTCCTGCCTTGTAAACGGAAAAAAAAAAAATCCAAAAAAATCTCGCGAAGCTGTTGAACAAATTGGCTCCGGTCTATTCTTATGTGTCATGTAGCAGTCTTTTCTCTATGCCGCCTGCCAATCTCACCCATGTTACACCCTATGTTCCCACTGAGTCACAGTATTTCCATATTTACGTCGACAGCAGCACCCCCCCCCTCCCGCTTTGAAGTTCAGAGGCCGATCCTGTTATGGCCTGTTCCTGTAAATACTTTGAAGTGCCCTGGGATTAGAAGATTGCGGAGTCGGTGAAAAAACAAACACATTCATTTATAAGAGCCCTCGAAGACACACAAAAATCATTTTGGTAACACTAGATGCAAGTTTACTCTGTAATTCTTGGTAATTGTGGGGCTGGCTGTTTACAGGTTCTGACAGAGTAAAATTCTCGGAGTGATTAAATATGGATTTTGTTTGCTATGCGTTGCCTTTGAAACTTGACGGTAGCGTAGTCTGGCCATACTTTGCTGACCACCACGTATAAGCTCCCATAATGCCCCCCTTCAGTGATACTGGTGGGAACTTGTATCAGCCTTGTATCTCCGTCCACCTGGTTCCTATAGTGGTACACGAGGGAAAAGGTTGTCTGCAGTTACAATTTCTAAAACTCCTGCGGAATGGATGGATTTGTTTATATAGTTTTGAATTAGACCTTTGTTGTCCAGGTTAAGTTCAATTTAAAGTAGCAAAGACAGTGGAATCTATGTTTTAATATTGTTTCCTCATCACAAACAGACCTGGAGTTGTGTTTTGTTTCATTCGCACATGTTTAACGCGCAAACCCTGCATATTTCGGCTTAGTTCTTCTCTCAAACTGAAAACGCTCTGTTCCACCTTGTGATGTCATCATGTGGTAATACAGGAAGTGCTCCGCTGTCTTTTTAAACTCCGCACACCTTCACTAGAATCATTTGGATGATTTCAGATCTGGAATTGCCAATTTCTACTGAACTAAAGGTAAAACGTAGCCGTTAACTACCACTACATGACATCACAAGGTGGAAAAGAGCATTTTGAGCTTTGGAGATGAAGACAGACTAATAATGCAGGATTATGAATGAAACAAAACACAACTCCAGGTGTGTTTTTGAGGAGGTAACAGCGTTATAACATGGTTTAAAAGGTCACAAGAGTTAATTTTGTGTAATATAGGACCTTTAATCGGTATCATCTACATTGTCAATTATGAAGGTGGTGAGTGAGTGAGTGGTGGGGGTTGGTGGGGCAGATTGGCCGTTTTACTTCTGCCAGTCTACCCCACGACAGCTGTGGCTATAGTTTTACTGATATGGATGTGTTTTGAAAAGCTAATCAAGCTTTATTATATAATCCAGAGCTATATGTTGGTGTAAATAATTAGTAAATCTGTGATGTTTCTGACAAGCGTTGAGATTCCAATTCGATTTTTCATTTGGTTTAAGTTTTAATCATAAGACTGTGTTCAAAGTTCATATTTTAAACAGATCCAGGAGAATTGGCAAATCCTGAAATATGAACTGACAAACGAATACAAGAATCACATTTCAGAACATGTTTGTACAGATCGAAACTGCAGGGTGCTAACTTTTTTATGCAGAATAAGACGGGACATTTTGTTCTTTGCGGATGAGAGCACGGTACTTAAAATGTATTTATTCATTCAATATTTTACCAGGTAAGTCAATTGAGAACACGTTCACAGTTGGCCAAGAGGCAGCATAAAACAGCACAGAGCACACTCACAAACACTCACATCTGTCAGAACATGAGACAGTGAAACATTTGTAGATTAAAGATATGAAAGCGTTAAAAGCATCTGCGCTGAGCCTGTAAAAAAAAAATTCCGGGTTGAGTTTTCAAAAGTCGACAGAGGTCAAAACTAACTAAGTTTTAAAGTCTGGTGTAGGTGGTTCCAGTCACTTGTTGCCTTTTTGCAGCCTTTGCAGTTTGCTAATTCTGTCCATTCAAACTGTGATTTCCATTTGATTGTGATTAATCTAGCAGCCCCTAAAAGAGAAAAAGCTGGTCGAGCTCGTAAAAGCACATCACAAGAGCGCGGCGTCTGATTATAAAACTGAAACTACGTACGGCTGATACGCAAAAACAAAGGACGTACATTTTCCCCCTGCATCGTGAGCCAGTTAGCGTGTCTTAAGTCGCCATTTGAGTGGATTTCAGATTTCCACTAATGCACAGAACACGTTTTTTCAGCCAAATAAAACTAAAACCCACTAAACAAGGACTTAGCTCCGGATTCTGTTTCTCATCCCGTTGTTCTATAGCGGAGATATGTACCACGTTCTTTTATGAAAGCCTGTTAACCGCCACATCAGGACTGACCGCAGCTGTTTCGTGACACTTGTTTTCTTGTCGTTTTTTCCCATCGTTTTTAATTGGCTTCTGTTTGAGCTGTTCTCTCATGTGGTCTGTTTATTCACTGCTAGATGAATGTACTCTCAGGCTGCGATGGGGAACGCAGAAGTCGACTTTCTCAGCGTTGGCAGCGTAAATGTTGGAGGTCACAGAAATTATTATTTTTAATTCGGAGGCGCGAGGTTTTCGATTTTTGGTTGGAGCGTGCGGTGACTTCATCCTCCTCATCGCATATTTCCTGTCCTTTTGCCACTTGGTCTGTGGTCTATCGCCCTTCATCATGTGGTCTCCGTCTGACCAAATCACCAAGCTGTGTAAATTGTACACTGGGAGAGAATAGTAGGGTATCATTTGACTACTGTAAGTTGCGGTTCTGTATTAAATGAATGAAACTGTTGTAGATGCAAAATTACTGTACAAGACGCTAATTTTAGGACTGGTGTCTATATTGGTTTTTACAGTGAGAGTAAAAGTGAGTGTGTAAGATTTTGTTTCAGTCCTATTTTAAGGAGGAAAGTGACAGTTCCGATACCGATACTTTGACTCTGAGTTTCTAGTACCCGACGTTAACCGATACCAGACATTATGAGACGTTCAAGGCTAAAATCAGCCTGTAAATAGTCTTATTACATACAATTAAAGACCCAATCACAATATTAGCTTAACAATAAGCACATAAGATTTTGTTTCAGTTCTATTTTAAGGAGGAAAACGACAGTTCTGATACCGATACTTTGGTAATCTCATACCCGATATTGACCGATACCAGTGTAGGCACATAACGAGATGTTCAAGGCCAAAATCAGCCTGTAATTAGTCTTATTACATACAATTAAAGGCCCGATCACAATATCAGATTAATCGATATCATGGAACCGATACCCGATCCAATCGTATTTATATAGCACATTTAAAATGCAATTTAAGCTGCCCAATGTGCTTCACATAAACAACAACAAACAAAACAGATATACATAAAATACAAGACATAGGTAAAGAACGATAAAACAATAAAACACTAAGATGCTCTGTCTGGCTAGAACCAAATGCCAGGGAGAATATCGGTATCGGTACTTCCCTAAACATGGCCACATTGGTAGTTGACTTTATAGCATAGAAAAATCGGTATGGAAAGTAGGTAAAGTTTTTCCTGTGGATGCAAAACACTACTGGAAATGTTTTGAGGTCTTGAGGAGATGGGCTGAATGCTTTTGATCAACCGTGATTTCCAATTTGATTTCCAGTTCCTTAAAATAAACAATACAGAGTTTACAGCAAAACATCTTTTTTTTCTTTTGCTCTGGATCATACCTGGACGACTGAGGGATTACACAGGCAGACGCATCTTGTTCCAAAGTCTGCGTTCTGGTCCAAACCACATGTTTTCACAAAGGTCTGGCTGAAGATGTGTCGATTTAAAAAGAGGCCAAATTATCCTGATTAGAAATGACAGAATCTCAGACTATTAAAGCTTGATTAATTGCACAGCCCTGAGCAAAACTCGCCTCCATGTTTTTTCATGAGAAAGCACAATTATAACGTCATCTAAAAATACCCAAAAGGTTCATTTAGCGTCACAAATTTTAATTAAATTTTAAATCTTTTTTACATTGTGATTGAGAAATATGTAAGCATTTATTTATTTTGTATTTAGTTTATAGTAATAGAGTTTATAGTAGGGTTGTCAAAAGTATCGAACTAGATACTCATTTAAGCAAGTATCTAAACAAGTATCGATACTGAAATAAAATCACAGGGCGGGATAAAATTTGACCTTTCCTTCAGTTTTATCAGAACAAGTGTAAGGCCACATGATATAATAAACAAATACTATTATTTTGTGTTGAAAATTACAATATTGTTTAAAAAAAATGCTTTTAAATTCATCACTTGGGTATCAAAAGACGTATCGGGTATCGGGAGTCTATTTTTCTATTTTTCTATTTTATTTTTGTTCTATTTTTTTAAACTTTAGTATCGTGACAACACTAGTTTAAGGCTTATAAATACATCATTTAGGTATCAAAAGAGGTATCGGGTATCGGGAGTCTATCATCACTCAGGTATCAAAAGAGGTATCAGATATCGGGAATCTATTCTTTAGTATCAAAATGGAGTTTGAAATCTGAGTATCGTGACAACACTAGTTTATAAATCATAGGAGTAGATATTCCATTTTGTCAAACTAGAGACTCATTTAAGAAAGTATCTTAGTATCGGGAGTCTGTTCCCGATATTTCATCAAACTTGATACTCATCAAACTTAATACTCATTTAAACAAGTATCGATATTGAAAAAAAAAAATCACGAGACTGGATAACATTTGACCTTTCCTGACCCGTTTTAAAAGAGGTATCGGTATCGGGAGTCCGTTCTTTAGTATCAAAATGGAGTTTGCAATCCGAGAATCATGACAACACCAGTTTATAAATGCATTTCGTCAAACTTGATACTCATTTAAGCAAGTATCTAAACAAGTATTGATACTGAAAAAAAAATCACGAGGCTGGATAACATTTGACCTTTCCTGACCCGTTTTAAAAGAGGTATCGGTATCGGGAGTCCGTTCTTTAGTATCAAAATGGAGTTTGCAATCCGAGAATCATGACAACACCAGTTTATAAATGCATTTCGTCAAACTTGATACTCATTTAAGCAAGTATCTAAACAAGTATTGATACTGAAAAAAAAATCACGAGGCTGGATAACATTTGACCTTTCCTGACCCGTTTTAAAAGAGGCATCGTATCGGGAGTCTGTTCTTTAGAATCGAAATGGAGTTTGAAATTTGGAAGAAAAAAAAAAATCACAAGGCTGGATAACATTTGACCTTTCCTGACCCGTTTTAAAAGAGGTATCGGTATCGGGAGTCCGTTCTTTAGTATCGAAATGGAGTTTGAAATCCGAGAATCATGACAACACCAGTTTATAAATGCATTTCGTCAAACTTGATACTCATTTAAGCAAGTATCTAAACAAGTATCGATACCGGATAAAATTTGACCTTTCCTGACCCGTTTTAAAAGAGGTATCGGTATCGGGAGTCTGTTCTTTAGTATCGAAATGGAAACGTGAGTAGTTTATAAATCGCAGGAGTGGCTAATGCGTTTCCTCCAGAGGTCGACCATAGGCAGTGTAGCGGTTGATGTGTTCTTTCGAGTGCGCGGCTACATTCCAGCTGGGTGCCCACTGCTTATAAAGATAGTAAACGACAAACACAGACAGTAACCGGAATCAAAACAGCCTTTAAAGCATTTACACACATTTACTGGAAGAGTGACAGAGCAATGCAACGCCAGAGAAAAACAAGAGGGCAAAACCACTTGGGGAGAAAAACACCCTATATTATCAGGGGTGGAGATCTGCCACAAGCGCATTCCTTCTCCAATACTCACTCCATCCAAAGCTATTTCAATATTGGTAAATAGTGAAGCGTATCCACAGGGCCTGGCAGACATAACACCTCACTGGGAGCGACTTCTGCGGTGAGCGGGTTTGTATAAAAAGACGCAATAAAAATCTGCAAAACTAACAAAGGTTTGCAAATCTATCGGCAGACGCAGGTTTCTATTGGTGCAAAGATGTGTCAAAGGTTTTAGGTCAAAGTAAAACACGCACTGGATCAGACCTGCGGCGTTGACAAGCGACGGGAGTCCCGGCTCCTTCGCGGGATCCGAATCTTCAAAGAGCCGTTCGAAAGGCTGGTTCTTTTGCTGTTTATTTATATGACAGAAGCCAATGTGAGAAGTCATTTTATCTACAAAATGATCACAGAGAGAATGAACAAGGCTCAGATGTGTTTAAAATGGTTCAAACTGAGAGTGGGAGAGTGTTTACCTTTCAAAATTAGCTGCACTACAATAATAATAATTCATTTATTAAAACTAACTGTTCTTATGATGCTAAATGTGATTTTTGTGCACAAATCTCTCACTCGCGTCGCCTGCTCTGCTTCTGTTCTGATTCTTGTGTTGGTTCAGTATAAAAATGCATGCAATTTAGAAAGAAAAAGTTCTTTCAGTTCTTTAAAAAAAATGAGATCCGGTTCCGGTTTCACATTAACCCTGGAGAACCCAAGAACCCTTTTCTTCTTTGGAAAATTATGAACAATACATTAAATTACTGTTATAAGTTCACTGAACAATGAAATATCCACTTTTTCAATTTTAAC
>KN484989.1:7115-22628 GCA_000787095.1 Periophthalmodon schlosseri
TGTTGGGACAGTTTGCAGATCTAAGGGTCAAAGTAGCATACTGTGTGTCTCAGTGGAGTTGGAGGTGTTCTTTTGTCTCGTTCTGTCCGGAGGGTAAAAGCAAAATGCTATTAAAACTGTAAGAATAATGCTAAAAATATGAATTGCCCTTCATACAGAGGCTATCCTACTCCAGTGGTTCAATAATTGCAATAGGCTTACTAATGTTATCTACATTTGAGCTTCTGCTTGTCCTAGTTTTAGTTTTATAAATTATTCTTCTTATTATTTTCTTATTGTAAAGCTTGTTAAGATGTTTTGCGATTAATTATAACATTTTCTTACACAATCTGTTACTTTTTTAAACAAAAAATTCCACCAATTTCCATATTCTTAATAGGTCTTATTCTGAATATATGACACATGTGGATCATGGTTTAATATTTTGGACATTTTAAATGGCAATATTGATCTAAAACGTCTAAAATGGTTGCACATCGCTGCTGAACGCTACATGTATTACCATTTAAGAAAAAACTTATGGAAAACAGAGCAGCACCTTAAAAGCCCCTAAAAGTTGATTTTGCATAACACCCCCTCTAATAAGGCAGACCGCACACGCACCGCCCCTCCCTCCGTCGTCATTGGAGGCTATACGTGTAACTTTTGCTCGCGTACATGTCAGCTATTATCTGCAGCGTGTCCTGGCTCGCGGTGTTTTCGACAAGGTCAGAGCCGGCGACTGCAAGGCACGCTGGGAAGAGCAAACAGCGTGCAGTAATTGATTTAAAGTGCCGCGGCGGAGGCTCCCACACCCTGCGCTGATTTATTACCTATCTGTGCATTTGTGAACATGGCTCGCAGCTGTGGATTCATACGCGTTTGAAATATGGCAACGCGCGCGGGGCAGGGGAACACGGATAAGGCTGTCTCTTGGGTGGAGCGGGTAAAGCGCGGGCATAAATACAGTTTAAGTCCTCATTAAGAGTGGTTTAAAAGCATGTGATGGTGGCTTTATGTAAATGTATGCATCTTTAATGTGTCTTTAATTGGAGCCATTAGTAAGGTATAAATTGATCGGGGGGACGGTTGGATCTGCGGAGTACGCAATACACTTGATTTTGGATTTGGATTTATTTTTCATTACTATTGTACTCCTGAATGTATTTGCATGTAATTTAAAACATACCTGGAGATGTGTTTGTTATAATAATGTCGTGTTATTTACTCTCGTCGCTCAGAATGGCCCTTTCCCCACCAGAAGGCGTCAGAAATATGTTTGTATCATGATGTACAAGAAATTCTTTTGCTTCAGTTTAGAGTGGCACTTGCGCTGTTAGCATAGCAAAACCAATTGCCACTTACTTCCTGGTGCTCTGCCGGCACTTTATAATTAGAAACAGACAGCACATAGTGGTCTCATTTTGACCTTTATATCTCTACTGAGGCAAGACAAATTTTACATGAAAAAAACGTTTATCTGACCTCAGTTTCACTCGTTTATCTAGTCCAGCGATTACTCAAAACTGCTTTTCGTATCAGTATGGCCTCAATTTAAATAGGCAACACTTTATTCACGTTAGAAATATATATTAATCTCTACTATCCACTGTTTTTTTGTTTTTTGGGGGTTTTTTTTGTTGTTTGTTTGATTATCAGTAGATGGCACATGTGAAACCTGTCCCCCCTCCCCTCACCCCCCTGATCTCTCACCTCACCTCCCTCACCTGACCTTTGTTCTGGCTCACCTGTGCTCTCTGCTCTTGTCATCCAGTTACAGATGGTAGCTTTAATTCATTATAGAGTTACAATGACTATTACAGTTGTTGTCAAAAGGAAAACTACTTTAATTCTAACTGGGTTTGCCCACCAGGATTTCAGTCTTTATTTGACCGGAAAAGGTATCTACCAGGAAAAGAGGTTAGAGGAGGCACAGACATTAAGGTGTGATCCTGTACTTTCTACAGAATAACTCAAAATGATAATAAATAAAAGTTCTTTGTGACAAAAAATTTGACTACACTCTTTTCAGCACTTTTAATTGAATTTAATTTCAACAAAACGTCTTCCTCTGTCTTAATCTTCAACCTGCAGCTAATTCCATAACTTCCATTGATTATTTTCATCTCTGCAGATAACCCGAGCCGGGCGACGCGTTCCCACGTCTGTCAAGGATTTCTTGTACAAGTTCATAGCTTATGTTTTGCTAACGCGGCTGCTGAGGCGATCTATAGGAAACCATGCAGCACTAGCACATGTCTCCAGTGTCGGCGAGGTGTTTACTGACCTCCGGCGTTTCCATTCACACCAATTCAATGCATGTATATAGCACAGGCACTCTGGATGTTGATTGGCTGCGGGTGGTGTTGACCTTGAGTGGGGTGAGATGGCTGGGACGATGCACAGAGCAGCGTAAAGAGAATTAGCCGAGCAGAAACAGATAATGACGGAGGTAAATGGTCAGGGATGAGTAAACTATGTATTGTGCTGTGTGGAGGTCATGATATTAGCACTAGAATTTTATTTCTTCCTTCCTAGGCAGCAGGAGTGTCCGCCCACAAACCTATGCACGGTATCAGTGCATACTATCCTTTTGTGATTGGTGACGGTCGGGGAAGAAGAAGTCGCATCTGTCAGTCTGTCCCTAGGTAGGTGAGACTATAGAGGTAGCTTACCAGTATTTTGAAAAGTGTTATTAAAATCTAAGCCTTATCTAATGTATTTTCTCTTTTTTGTTGTGTTTTACTTTAATATGTTTAAGTCAAATCAATAGCAATTTATTAGTGGAAAGAAAATGAATGTACTTTTCAGTCTGCCGAAGATTTATGGACTTAAAAACTCGGCAGGAGACCTCTGGGGTCTTATTTATAAATCATGCAAACGTTTAAAATTGATACAGTGTGTTACAAGTGACTTTTCCCATTAATTTTGTGATCTGTATACAATGCACAAAGCTCAGAGACAAGGCAGGGGGAGATCTGTGGCGTGCAGTCAGGGCAATCAAGGCAACCAGTGCTTGCCCAATAAAATCTAAAATCAGTGTTTCAAAAGTATAATTAAATAGTTAGAAATATATCCAAATAATCTCGTTTTCCCTTCACTTCTTCACTTCTGCCTGTTTGAAGCACGGTTGAAGTCACGGTCTCCTTTAGTACACCCTGCTGGTCACTGAGCAGACTGCATCAAGCGCGGTTCCGAACTTCTCATTAACTTGGGTTGTTGTCCTGTGCTACGGAGGCCGTGCCGCGCCACAACCGGAGAGGCCAGCAGGTTGTTTTAGAAGCTTGCACATGCGCACTGAGGATCACTGCAGAATCAAAAATAAACCCAATGAATAAACCCTATGATAAACCCGTGGAGGAATCTGGAGGAATCGGAAATCTCAGGTGATTTGCGCCTTTACAGCAGGAGATGACGACAGCAGCGCCAACTTTCAACACAACTGACTGAAATGACTTGCGTTTAGTTTCATGTTTCAAGTGATTAGATGTTAGTTAATAATACAGGGCGTCATTTAATCAAACAGTGAGCTAGTTTCAGGGCTAGATGTTGATGCAAAATACAACTCCAGGTATGTTTTTGATGAGTGAACAATATTATAACATGGTTAAATTTAGCATGTCCTTTAACTCATAATATCAAATATCAAATCTCTTATTAGCAGACATGTTTATCTTGAATCTTGACCTGAGAGAACTGTCAGCTTCAAAGCTTCAGAACAGTGAAATCGACTAAAGCCTGTCTGGGCAGAGGACAGTGAGGCTTGTCAATCTTGTCCGGGGGCCCGGGAGGTCAGGTTAACGATCGCGCTCTCCTGGAGGTACTGCCTCTGTTTTCTGATCACTCGACAATGGAGTGAACAACTGCGGGGAAAGGGAGTTGACTCCGGAGCTGTCGGAGAGCTGTGCCAAAGCGTGCCCAAGTGACCTGCTCCGAGGAGACGAGGAAGCAAGGAGAGGAGGACAGGTGAGGAGGGCGCTACATCTGTTAAGGGAAGTGTCTTAAAAAGTGTATAAATTATCAACTATATCATATATTTCAAGCGGATGTTTCACCATCTGCTTGTCTCCATGGAGAAGTTACCGGTACTGCTTTGCCTGGAATGTTTCGTAGTGTTACATTAAATTTACGTCGCCATGGAGATAGCAGGTGATGCTATACCAGGGTAAGTTACAGGTCTGATCTGTAGAGGGGTGATGCAATGTTTTTCAGGGCTTTTTTAGCAATAAACAAAAACACTTGACAGACTGAATGAAATTGAATATATGCGCTGAGTAACTTTTCAAGTGAAGTGGCACAGTTGAAGTTAAACATAAACTCAAAAGTTAAGACAAATTTTCCTTTTATTTGGTTATTAATGCAAACATTACCCTTACTACTGTACAGGTTATTCTTGAAATTGTTATTATACAATGGTTATTTTTAAGAGGACCACAAGAAGACTAGCTTCTTAGCAAATGGGGAGCCTAATAAAACAAAAAAAAAACTTGCTTATCTTCATGGAGAAGTTATTGCTTTGCCTGGAATGTTCCACAGTATGGCATTAAACTTGTATTTCTATGGAGACAAGCAGGTGACGTTACAAGCCAGATTTTTTTTAGCAATACTGACATTCTGGAGCTAGGTCTGGCAGAGAAAGTCCAGTTAAAAACATATTGTCAAATAAACACTACCAGTCAAAAGTTTGGACCTTCACACACCTTCTCATGTTTTTTTTTTTTGGTTTTTTTACTACTTTCTACATTTTAGTTACATACGGTAAACCCTTGGACTTCCCTCAGTGATCTTCATGACAAAGTCTCCTGAAATCAAAGGATATTTTAAAAAATCTGAAATCTGAAATAAGTTTTGAGTTATTTTGAGTTTATTTTTTGTTTACTACATTCCATATGTGTTAATTCATAGTTTCGACGCCTTCAGTGAGAATCTACAATGTAAATAATCATGGAAAAGAAAAAGTGTGTTCAATCATTTGACTGGTGGTGTATATCTAATGTGTAATTTTTCAAGTCACCTGCTTGTTTCCATGATGAAGTTCTGCCTGGAATATTCCACAGTATGGCGTTAAACTTTCTGTCTACATGGAAACAAGCAGGTGATGTTACTAGTTGAAGGTCAGATATGAGGAGAGGAGACTCCTTACAGCAAGAATACATGTTTTCAATGCATTTTGTAGCAATAAAAACACACCAAATTTGAATAAATGCAAGATATATATGTTTAATGTCATTCTGTAGAAAATTTCAGGCCACATATTATATCATCTCCATGGAGACGAGCAGACTCTGCACTGAGGTGGAGGACAGGTCAGAATTCTTTGACCGAATTTCTCTGTAAAAATGCAGATTTGTTGAAAGACTTATTCAGATTAGTTTGTGTTTCTAATTTGTATGTTTTAAATGCATTACTTGAAATCCCAACTGCTGCCAGCCAGGGTGTCTGCACAACTTGTACTAAGAAAAAAAAAAAGAAAAACTTTTTAGAAAAATAATTGGTTGTACCATTTGTTTTAGTTTAGTTTTGTTTTTTTTGTTTGTTTTGTTCTTCATGTAGTCGTGCTAACTTTGCACATATATATTGTAAAAGCAGCTCTTAGGGTCAAAATGAGACCTCTGGGTGGTGTCTGCATTTAATTATTGAGTATTTCACCGTCTGAGAATAGGAAGTGAACTGTTAGCATGCTAGTTGCTTGTAGGCTTACAGTAATGGCAAAACTCTGCTCTGGCCTCTGAACATTGTGGAAAGTGCTTATAAACGCATTGCTGTGGTAATTATGATGCTAAAAATGCATTAGTAAAGTGTGGAATAACTTTGGAGCACTGCAAACTGTTTCAAATGAACTGGTTCTGTTTTTTTACAATGCTTCGACAGGTACAGCGCCTTTAAGATCATCAACAACACATATAACATATATAGCCCTACATACAGCCCTACATCTAAGCAGATATGGCAACATTTATTATTTTAGATTTTTTTTTTTCTGTCATAAATTGCTATTCAAACATTATGATACCTACTTCATAATAATTATTGTGCTGTTAAACGTACAGCCCCAGATAGAAAAGGTTTTTGTTGTTTTTTTGTTTTGTTTATTCTCTTACATTAGGGAGGACAAAGACATCTGCCTAAAATGGGCAGAGGAAGCAGGTAGAGAATTGTGTGTATGACAGCTGATTGGAGAGTGGGCGGGGCTAACACTCGGGCAGTGGAGGAGGAGGAGCTAAAGCCTGTCTGAATTATTGAGGGGGCAGAAAAAGACGGATTCCAGGTGTGTTAGATGTCTATTGTTGAAGAGAAATGGCTCAGGGCGTCATTAGAGCCACAGCTCCCCCCAATGGTTCTCTTATGTAATACATGTTGGTGTCGGTGAGATTCTTCTGTACATTATGGCACTTTATGGATGAAATCTCTAAGCGTGAGTAGGTTGGCTTATCTTGCAAAAACAGATAAGTGCCATATAAAAAAAAAGTAATTAGAGGCTTGCAGTTTACTCTATGTATAGTAATGTTTTCAAAAGGCAAATGTATTTTACTGCATTCAAAATATGTCACTCCTGATAAAATCCACTACATATTATTAAAATTTCAAACTCGATTTCGATATTAAGGAATAGGCTCGATATTCAATACTGATTTCGGTACCACGATGATAATAAAAAACACTCTTTAGACAATTACTACATATTATTCAAATTTCAACCTCGATTTCGATACTAAGGAATAGGCTCGATATTCAATACTGATTTCGGTACCACGATGATAATAAAAAACACTCTTTAGACAATAGAATGTGATTTTCAACATTAAATGGTAGTAGTGGCCTTATATCTGTGTAATCCCTCAGTCGTCCAGGTAGGTTCCATAGTGGTCCATGCGTGTTAGAATTTGATTTTCAACATTAAATGGTAGTACTTTCTTTTATATTTCCATGTGGCCTTACCTCGTGGTCCATGGGCATTTACTAGTCTATGTGGTCTTACACTTGTTCTGATACGGGTCAAGATCATTCTAAAGCTACTCAGGAAAGGTTTATTTCTGTCCTGTGGATGCGACTTTTTTAGTATCTTTTCTTGTTTAAATGAGTATCTAGTTTTGATACTAGTTTTAATATCGATTAGTGTCATTATTATTATTATTAAAGATGGAGGAAAAAAAAGAAAAATACTTTTGAAAATTTTTCAATTTTCAATTTTTTTGCCAATGAACTCTTCAGTTTTTTGGGTTTTTTTTGGTTTATTGCTTAAGTTTTGGAGAAAAAGCAGGACATTGGTATAAAGAGCTGCATGTTTGTATGAATGAATGATTGGTGTATTCTCACATACCGCCACTAGATGGTATCTACATTACAGTTGTCTGATAGTGTGGCGGCTTTGGGCTGACAGAAGAAGACCAGAGGCGAGCCTGAACAAAAGCCAGGTGAGGGGAGGGGGAACAGGTTTCACATCTACCGTCTACTGGTAAAAAAATAAATAATAAACTTACAGATGTTAACTTTAAATAATATTGTGAATCTTGCGTATGTCAAAGTGTAATTATTCTTGTCCAGATTTAATTAAAAGTATGTATTTGTGGGAGGAAAAACATTAGTCGAAAGATTGACATATAGAACATATTGAACTTAAAGTGAAACTAAACACTAAATCCACTTTTTCACTACTAAACTGTGTATATGTTGTTTTAATAGCATTATCTACTGTTCTTTGTAATGTTTTTGGCAACTTTAGTACAAACTAGGTAAATTTGCAGCTTTCTGGTCAAAAACACCTAAAAAAAACATTTCCAGTAGTTGGTGACATCACAAAAAACTGTTCCGGTTACTGCCAGGTGTTTCTTATTAGAAAACACCTGGTTGCAGGGGCGGAGTTTGAAGTATAGATACCTGTGAGACCAATCACACTGTTCCTCCTACTTCCAGACCCCACCCCTCCTCCTCTCTCAGGCCATGTCCCAATTTGACGGTTGCACACTTCGAAGTACCGACTGAAGTACCGTTCGAAGCACCCGGCCGACGAAGGGTACTCCTCCGTGTAGCCTCCATCGTGCCGAAATGGGACAGGCCTACGCCACTGAGCACACTCCAACCGCTGTCTGCGCGCTTATGTTACGTCACTTACATTACGTCGCCTAGCAACTGTGACGGAAAAATGGACCTGAAATAATTACAGTTTAATTTTTAATTCTTTATTATTTCATAGAAGAGCCAAGGTATCGTCGCAGTAAGTAGTAAGTAAGTAAGTAAGTAGTAAGGAATTAATCTTTCTCTTCGAATATCAATACGCAAATATAACGTTTGAGGTGGATTTTTTTCCCAATTGTAGCTAGTATTACATAACTTTAAGAAAATATACCTTGTTTCTCTCGTAGAAGAAGTCACGCACGGTGCATGATGGGATATAGCAGTGCGCAAAGTGTGTTCGGATGCACACTTCATTCACGATCGATCTCCATGGAAACGCAGAACACATTTGTCGACCGCATTCGTCGGGTGCATGAAATGGGACAGTCCTTGTCACGCCGGAAGTTACGTAAGTGCCCTTCAATGCCCCGGACGAAGTGTGCATTTGTCGAATTAGGACACAGCCTCAGTCTCTTATTTAGTCCTCCACGTACTGCCCAGTTTACCAGCTCTATTTGAAATGTGGCTGTGGGCGGAGTTTAGTCAAGTCCAGTCAAATTTATTTATAAAGCACATTTAAAAACAACCACATCTGCCCAAAGTGCTGTAAAAAGGCAATATAAAGTGCAATCTTATAAAAAAAAAAATACAATACAAGAGTCCCGCTCAGCTAGTGTTAAAAGACAGTGCAACCAAATTAGTTTTCAACAAAGATTTAAAAATATTTAAAGATTGGGCTGTTCTAATACACAGAGGAAGATTGCTTCGGAGTCTGGAACCAGCTACAGAAAAAGTTTTTAGCTGGGACTAGCTCTAGTTTTTAGCTGGGACCTTGGAGGAAGATTGCTCTGGAGTCTGGAACCAGCTACGGAAAAATCCCGGTCCCCTCTAGTTTTTAGCTGGGACCTTGGAGCATCTCAAAATCATCTGGTCTGCTGGTGTTTAGGTGTTTAGTCCCATTTAAATGTTTCATGTTTGTTTCATGTGGATAGTAACTATAAACCAGATCAAAACATCAGCGTACTGACAGATACCGGTCGATTCCAGACTCCATTTTGAAACTATGCATGCTCTTGCACTGTAAACAAATCCTTTAAAGTCACTTTCTTAATTAGCTGTTTGTTATTTCAGTAATTGATTTGACATAATGAATCCAGTTAGTCGTCGCAACCCTAATGGACACAGTACTTTGTTATGTTATATAGGGGCTGGTTGTGTCACCTGATCCACCAGAAGTCATTTAGCCTGCAGCCAAACCCTCATGTCCTCACGCTAATTGACAAAGGAGGGATATTGTTCTCTGGTTGCCGTGGAGACGGTGGCCCCGGTCCGGATGGATGAATAGATCTGATGGGGCTTCCTGTTTCACATTGATTTTCCTCAACACTCATGGAGGGGAGAGTGGCTTTGTAGTCAGCCTCAAGGATAAAAGCAAAAAAGGTGGAAGTATGCGAGTAGTAGTATTTGAGAAAGTAGTAATAAATACTTGTAGGATGGGTACAGAGCTAAACCCAATATGTAATGCAATAGTTTGGGTTCATGTGACATTTTAACATTCTAGAGTCATGATAGTTTAAAACTGAGCTGCAGGAGTGGAGTTCCATGGTGGAGATACTAGAAGTACTTTTGTCAGAAGCCCTATTACTCAAATTAGACTTACGTAATCTGAGCTTTGTTTTAACACAATCTGAACTTTAAAAAGATGGAACTACAACAGATGAGCCAATTCGTGCTGTTAAACAAGTCTCTCAAATAACATTACAGTAGCAAGCTAGCTAGCATTAGCACGCTGGTATTGATCGCAGGCTCCTGGAAATCTGTTGTTTAAGACATCTAAAATACACTAATGAAAAATAATAGTAAGAAAAAGGTAGCGAGATAATCACGGAGGAGGGATCTGGCTCCTGGACTATAATCTTATCAGGCTGTGTTTTCTAATGTGTGCATTGTGTCACCATGGTAACTGATAAACAATCCACCACTGAATAATCCACCGACCGACACAGACATAGTCCCCAGCATGATGCCACTGCAAAGTATCAATTCATTGGTTTCCGGCAAATGATTCCTTCCTGATTTGAAGGATTTTGTGAGGACCTTTAATGTTATGGTTACACATATAAAACATAAGGTGCTGTATCTTATTTTTTACCCAAACTAGTTCATTTTTAACAGTTTGGAGAGGTCCAAAGTTATTCCTCACTTACGTTATGAATTCAGAGCATCCTAATTATTCTCAGCAATGAGTTTATAAGCACTTTTCACAGCTTTCAAAGGCGGGAATGAAGTTTTGCTGTTGCGGTAAAGCTAACAACAACTAGCATGCTAACGCACACCTCTTGATTGTTGGACAATAATTACATGCAGACAGTACACAGCTGACTTATTTTGACCTCAAGAGATGTTTATGCACTGTGTCTGTACTGGGGTATGAATAAATATGGTCAATTACATGGAAATAATCAGGGACAGGCCTTTTTTTAATTAGGCCTATTAATTCATTAATAAGCATTACTAGTATTTGCTATTAGTTTGTGCAGAAACCCTCCTGAACTGTACCTAAAAGCAATTTCCCAACTTCAAGTGTGTTTTGAAGTACGCTTTTCAAACACTGTTGTTAAATAAATGACTAGATGCAAAAGTTATTATTTTTACTTTTGCATTTGTGCATAAAAGATCTCTTTGACCTGTTTTGTCTCCCAAAAGTTGATTTTTCATCTAAACTTCAAACACGGCATTTCAAAAGACACTCAAATCCGGATCCGCACAAGAGGAAAATTACCCCGAGGCTGCCTGCAGAGGAGAAGTGCTTTACCGTCGCGTTTTTATTTTCAGTCATGGAACAACAAAAACACTGAAACAGAATAATATATGAGGAAATAATTGTGTTTTTATTCTTACATGAGCTTTTGAGTTTCTGTCAGGATAAACAAAATGGAGCAAGACCTTGCAGCAGTTCAGATTCAGAACACAGGCAGATGAAAGCGCAGAGAGAGGTTTTTGTTTTGGAAAATCAGACACTAAAGAAAATGAGTATTTGAAGTGGGAGCCTGTAACCTGGGAACAGAGCCGATCAGAGCCGAAGGACGCAGAGTCAAACCCGACAGGCTAAAACCGAAAAGTGATTTGGTGAATGGAGGCAACCTTGAGCTGTTGGAAGAGTGATAGTCATCTGTAGTTAAAGAGACGTTACGCTTTCCTACGGCTTAAAAATACTTGTGGATATGTTGCTCTTTCATGTTTTTTAAAGGACACATGTTATGCAAAATTTACTATTTTAGCTTTTAATCACATTATAATTTATTTTCTCATAAAAAAAATGCCTAGTGTTGCATCTAGCATTACTAATGCTGATTTCAGTAATCATCCATAAAAAAAAGTCCTTTGTCTCTGAACCTCAAATACACAGTTTGAATTTTCCCTGGATTGTCGCATCACAGGTAGAAACCTTACACAGTTTTTAAGTCCATAATTTGATGCCAGACTCATTTAAAGCATTTCTACTGTAAAATCACATTTAAAAAATGAGTGACCATGTCAGTAGCTTCTCTTTTAGTTACTGTCCCACAAAGTGCTTTTAAAAATGCATAGGTTATGTGTTTCAGTCTATGTTTTAATCATTTATCTGTATTATAATATAAAGGCCATTTCTCTCAAGTTAGGAAGAAATTAAAATCAGGTGCAGGTCCTTTAGAGCCATAGTTTGTGCTTATTGCATTGAAAAACATAGAAAACATTCGTTCTTGCTGTGAGCAGGTTCCTATTTAGCCTGGAGGAGGGACTTCTGATTCTTGTTTCCATGGAAATGTTGTTCCCTGGGCTAGAATCTTCCACACAGCATGGCATAAAACGTATCTATCCGCATCGAGAATGTTCCGAAGCGTGGTTTTAACTTTGTATTTCCATGGAATCAGACAGTTGACGTTCCACCTGCAGAAAGTTACGAACTATCATTTGAACACATTCCTTTTTCCAAAGTCTGCCCCAAACCACAAAGAATTGGCTGTAAATTTCTCTATTCAAAATACCCAGTCATATCATTGGTAATTAGAAACAACTGAATCTTTATCTTGATTAAAATTTGATTAATTGCATAGCTCTACCCTGGCCCCTCCTTGTCCCCCTTGTCTCCCCTCCTCCCTGTCCCCTTCCTCTCTGGCCTGTCTTCTCTGGACTGTGTAGCCAGATGTTCTCCTGTCACTGCACTCGTTCACTTTAATTACACCACAGCTCATTATGATAGCGCTCACAGGCTGCCCACTTCACAAAATCATAACTTCTTCTGAAAGAGGGGAGACAGTTAGACAAGCAAGTAAATACAAATAGCAAAGGGCATGTGCAAAATGATCTTTAAACCATATCATAATGGTGCTCTCTCATCATAAACTTACTCAGGAGTTTTATTTTGGTTGATTTGTGCATGTTTGTGTAATCCTACAACATCAACCCCTTACTTACTTGTGATTATTCAAAAATTGGTACTCCAGGTCATACATGTGGGTTTCAAAGATGTCTGTGTAATCCCTCCATCATCCAGTTAGGCTCCATCGCCAAAAAATAATAATTTAAGGTGCATCTGTTAAAAGTCCATTGAACTATCCTGAGGTGTGAACTGTCACCCAAGTCATATTTTCACCTATTTACAACTCCACTCACAGACCTAAACCAAAACAATGAAAACAGTAAGGGTAATCAGAGTATAGACGTTAGATCACCCATTATTAGTGCACATTTCAAATCACGTCAAACGCCCCATGATGGACGCTTGAAAATTCGCCAACATTTGCTCGTCTCCACATGAATTTGCGGTACATGCTTTTGTCGCTACATCATCCACACTGCTGAAGCCGATTCAGTTTTGTTTTTACGGAATAGAGACAGGTTGCCTGCTAAATAATAATCTGCAAATCAGTAGACCTAAAATAAAAATAATATAGGCTACATTTTAAACAGTTGAGAGAACCATAGACTGTAACTGTGCAAATATTTTTTCTTTGTTTATGCATGGAAAATACAAAATAAGAAAACCAATGTAAGTAAAAGTGGATTTAAAAGCACAAGTCTCTTATTAACCCAGGTTTTCCTTGCAAAAAACTTTTTGAATTCCGCCTGGTTAAGCGCCTCGCTTCCTGGGGCCTCACAGGCATAGAACCAGGTAGGAACCAGGTCGGCCTACTGCGCAGCCAGAGCCAAAGCCGCAGGTGAAGAGGTCTGGGCATGAGATCATGTCGAATCATGGATACTCTTCCTGGTCTGTGGTTTTGTTTACCATTGAGCCTGTTTAACATCGAGCAGTCAGAGGCGGTAGGCTGACTGGTCGCTGCAGGACAGAAAAGCCTCACTGTCTATGGCTCAGCAGGACTGTGGATTGCCCTCTTCCCATCTGTGCGCTCGCTGCAGAGAGCGGGGCTTTGTTGATTGCTGCCCGCTCGGAGCGACCCGCATGCCGGGCTGCTGTTGTTGCCTCGGCACGGTGAACGTGGGGACTTGATCAACGCACATGGACAGTTGGCAGTTTGACCCCCACCCAGACCAGTGAATACTGTCATTGTGTCCTTAGACAAGACACTACACCCACCTTGCCTGCTATGAATGTGTGATGTGCGTGAGTGATTAGTGGTGGTTGGAGGAGGGGTCGATGGCGCAGATTGGCAGTCTTCTATAAATCTATGCCAGGGCACCTGTGACTTCTATAAAGTATCCACATTTAGCAATATGCTTTACTATTACACTTTTATCTCGATGTACTGATGCTAAAGTTAATGACGGTGAATACCAGTAAGTTGCACACATAGAATACAATACAATAGATTGTTGCTTAGACTCAAGGACAGGCCCTTGGCCCTGCTGTTGCATGGGACCTCTGCAGATTCTGCAGAAATCTGCCGCCATGTATGTTTTGACATCAACAGACCATCACCTCTCTGACTGGTTATGCTGCTTGTCAACGCAAATTGTGGAGACAGGACATGGTTCCAGACTTATACATCCTCATAATCCGGTGAATAATTAGGATGGTACAACCCCTTTAACCCTTTATAAACTGTTCCTTTGCCTGAAATGTTTTGAGAGGGAAAAATATAGACTGAAAAGTAGCACTTCTTGGGCTTGTATTTCGCATGGACGTGGTCACCTTCAAGCCCAGACGAATTCATAACGGCTGATAGTGTTTCTGAAGTGGAGATGTAGAGATGCCGCAGGGCCGTAGATCACCAGCAGGAGGCAGCGCTTTCCTCCCCCGGCCCTGTCAGCTTTTTACGGCTCTGCTTTATGCCCCCGGTCCTCCACACTTAAGATAGTCGGCCGTAAACGCGAGTATTTAATCAGGCTGTGCTCGCGCCGCTGTCACATTAGCAGTGAAATACGGAAAGGAGCGCCCTGCCAATATTTAAATAGAGTCATTTCATCGAATTTAACGCTTTGACCTAAATGTGATGAAGTCTTAAAAAAAAAAATAGAAAATCGGAAACAGGCTGGGTTGTTACGGCACTAATGCTAGAGGATAGCTAAAGCGCATTTAGAAATGGATGTCATTAAGAGTGGGGATGTGTGTCAGCTGAGGAGACGGGACATGACATCTCAATGCTAAAGCAGAGAAGACATTAAATATAGCAGGGTGAGATCAGTCAACACTTAGACCTGATAGACGCAAAGTGTAAAGATATGTCTGTGCTATTAAAGGACATATTTTATGCATTTGTATTGCCATTGGCCTTTAAACATGCTCTTGAGTACTTTTGCTTTCGCATTTTATGTTTTAGAAGTTAAAATAATGGTTATTTATAGAGCCCCATATTATTTTCCAGCATCAGTGCTCTTCATACTGAGATCTGGTGTTGTGTTGTGCCATCAACTGGTCGCACAGGGAATTACCATGAGGGAAAAATTAAACTAGCTAATAAGCAACATGCCCCAACATGCTAATATAAAAATTTGTAATGAACGCAATTTGATGGTAGAAATACTTTGAATGAGCCTAGCGCTGATTTATGGACCTAAAAACTACACAGGTCCTTTACCTGTGACGCAACAATTCTGGCAGGATTCGAATTGCGTATTTGGTGGCCGTTCAGAGGCAAGACTTTTTTTTTACAGAGGATTACTAAAACAAGTGGGAATGAAGCAAGGTATGTTTTGATGAGGAGACAATGTTATAATGTGGTTAAAAGTTGAAAAAAGTTAAATTTACATAATATGTTTCCGTTAAGTGTTTGCAAATATACGATTTTATGGATTCTCTTATGGCCTTCAGCTTAGACATCATTTCACACACCCAAGCAGACATTGTGGGAACTTATTGATTTACTATGTATTTTGAAATGAAGCAGGAGAGAAATGTACAGACATTCCTTCGTGCCTTGCTGAATCACATTCTTAAACTAAAGGAAGACCTCATGAACACTGCCCATACTGACTTTT
>KN484990.1:1955-32728 GCA_000787095.1 Periophthalmodon schlosseri
CTTCAAGGCACTCAAAAGTGCTTTACATCAAGGAGCCACTCACCCGTTCACACAGACAGTCATAGAAATGGGTTAAGTGTTTTGCCCAAGGACACAACGACAGCATTCATCTGTGGGAGCTGGAATCGCATTGCCTGGAATCGCAGTGCCCACCTGACCACTCAACCAATGATGTTTATGTTGAGAGGGGGATTCGAACCGCCAGCCTCAGAGTCAAATTCTTGTTCTATACATGCCTTTTATTTTATTATATTTAGTTATAATTGTTCATTGTTTTATGTTGCATTGTGTTACCAAAGTAAATTCTTAGTGTGTGAATATTCTTAATGCTGACAGTGGCAATAGTGGCAAGTGTTTTCTGTTTCTGGTTTGTTCTATCAGTGTTAGTACATCAGCCGAAACTGTCTGTATGTCAAAAATGTACTTTTACTGAATAATTTAGTACAAACTACTGTTAGAAGTACAGTCTGCTCTGTACATAATGAAGAGTGTTGAAGTGTTAAGTACAATGGGTTAAGTGTTATCTAATTGAAATTTGTTTGATCCTTGCCATTGTGTCCCTGGGCAAAACACTATGTCTTGAAAGCATGTGGCTTTATAAGACAGAACAGAAATAAATAAACAATACCCTAACTCCCGATCCTAACCTCTCAGTTAAGTAGTTATAAGCCTAAATCACTGTTCATGAATTAAATCTTTGTTCATGCTTTATTAAGGGTAATTAAGGTGTAATTATAAAGTGTTACAGAACGTTTGTCCTGAGGGCTGTTACTCACCCCAAACTGCCCAGAAATTGGATCAGATGACCCTACCCGACTTGTTTGAGCCTTCTATTATTATTGTATTGTACTGCTCAATGTGTTTAAATTGATTGAACGAATATTGAGTAGATATTAAACCATCAACCTTTCTGCTCAGAACTGCCTTAAGCTGTAACAAAAAACCCAGAGCACTTGGTTTATACACTGGTTTAATCCACATATTTAAAAACTCAAACACTATTTTTCTCCCTTAGAAACATACCCTTGGCCTTGCTTAGCTTGTTGAGGTCTTCATGGTCGATTTCTGACTCTTAGCTTGTTTCATAATATTTCGAAGAAGTCATGGTCGATGCTTTGTTCAAATGTTCTCGAATGAAACTACTTGAATGGACTGACTTTGAAAGCTCTGTTGATGTAGAACCATGAACGAAAAAGGCTTTGTGAGCGTCTTATTGTGTGGTGGTATAAAGCAAAATTGATCAATTAAGATTATGTAATAGGGTGGAAGCTTTACAAGTAACAATGCACACACCAATTATGTTGTAATGAGATAAGTTATAGTAAGTTACCATCGTTCAGTGATGGAATGGAATGAACTAAACGTAGTGAAGTACTATACTTAAGTAGGTATCTGTACTTAAGTAATTTTTAAAGTGGACATTTTTTACTTTTACTTTACTACATTTGAGACCAGGTATCTGTACAGGACTGAAAAGTAAACATATTTTTCATTATTGTCTGAGACCTGCTGAAATGGCTGAGAGGTTTATTTTTAGCACGTTGATAGTCTGAGTGAACAAAAATATACAAATAAAAACAGCCTGAAAAAAATATTGATTAATACATCACAAATCTCTACCAAAATCATTACATATGAAGCCTTGTAAGACCTCAAAATCTGCGCAAAATATTTTTACATATAAATATTTTCCTTTTTTTTTTTGCTCTGGTATCTGTACTTTTACTTAAGTAATAAAATCTCGTACTTCTTCCACCACTGCCATAGTTGTATATACATTTGTGTTTTGTATGTTACTTCACACTTCACACCAATACACCATTCCAACAACATTACTGCAGAAACATTAATTGTGCATTTGCTCATTTTGGTAACTACCCGAGTCTATTGTAGTTTTCTTCTGACGTCACCACAGAAAATAATTTGCCTCTTGCGTTGATACTACATACTGATTTAAAGCCAGATGCCCTGCCTGATGCAACTCCGCTCTGTTTTTTTTTCAGGATGGAACTGGCACAAATATGTGACCACCTGTAGTCTATTCTATTTGTTCACAGTCTCGTTATAGCAACGGTTTTGTTCTGACACCTGATTTAGGTCGGCTCACGGGGCAATTTCTAGGCCACTAGTAAAAGAGGATGAGATGGTCCTTTCTATGTGGAGTTTGCATGTCCTCCTTATGCCTGCATAGGTTTTCAACATATCTCCCGCTAATTAAAACATATAGTAAAGCGTTTCCAGTAAGGGTTAAGATAAACTTTATAGTCCCCATCCTCTGCATTTAACCCATTCTTCACTTCACTGAGGCAACCAGTCAGGAGCAGTCAGGGACCCATCTCCAGATCTTGAGCTAGGCTAACTTAGCTGGAAAATGTTATCTATTACTGTGCATGTTTTTGGTTAATGAGCAATACAGATAAACTCCGCACAGAAAGACTCAGGAGTTGAACCTTCAAACTTATCTTAATAATAGGAACACTGTTATACATTCTCTCCAAACTTATTACAGGTTGTTTCATTTGCTGATCTGCAATGACCCAAAAAGCATTTAAGCACGTTTTCTCTGAATCCCTCTGTGTATCAACCACTTTGTCCCAGTTTCCCATCTTTGCCTTTTTTTTTTTTTTTTTTTTTTTTAAATCACGCTACTTTTTAAGCTGGGACGACCTATTTAATGTTTTTTTTCTACCTTCTGGTTCATATCCCTTTAAATAGATCCTAGGTAAAGAGACTGAGACTGCAGCAGATTTCCACCAATCAGACTCCAGCACCCTCTGGCCCACGTGTGTCTTATTCACAAATCCAAAAGGAAATCCTCATCAATGCAACTCCACTCTCCCATCCACTCCACAGTACACAGCCACCAATCTATATGCATAGATGTTTGGAATGAGTTAAGCTCCATTTCAAACTGGTTTTGTTGAGAAGTGCTTAATAATTCAGTCTTTCTCCTCTGTTCCCTATTTTAAGATATGCCCCAGATTGGAGCGATGAAAAGAGAGAGGACCAGAAATACATTTTATGTGTGTCACTGTGCGCCATGTTTAGCAGCATGTTGCCTTTTGAGTGTATTGTATATAAAGATATAGCTTTTATAGACTCAAAACTCTCAATACAGCACGTATGATTTTTTTTTTTTACTTTAGGTATGGTTTGGTGCTTGTTTAGATCTGGTTGACTCAATGCACACAGTCCTGGTTCTATTACTATTCATCAGTGGTGGAAGAAGTACTCAATTTTGTTACTTAAGTAAAAGTACAGATGCCAGAGCAAAAAAAAAAAAAAAACTTGAGTAAAAGTATCACCTAGAAAAAAGAGTAAAAGTATTAAAGTACCCCTATAAAAATGTACTTAAAGAGTAAAAAGCTGAAGTATTTTGCACAGATTTTTAGGCTTCAAATGTAATGATTTTGATAATGATTTGTGCCAAATTTAGTACAACAGAAACAATTTAATCACTTTTTTTTTTTTCTAACACTGCTATTTATTTACCTATATTTATAGCATTTACTTGTAGCAAACTAAGCAAACTTTAATATAGTTCTTTTCTGACAGCATATTTAGATGGATGCGTTAAAATAAACAGCATTCTTGTAAACTGATGTCTCTGCACGGATTCTCCATTTATCCAGGACAGTCTACAATGCAATGTTTTGGTAGATATTGTCTTAAAGGTGCATTATGTAACTTTTCTGGTAGAAGTATTTTGTATTTATTCATTTCCTGGTGTTTTTATTGCTCAAACATTACCTTGAAAAACACGCAACCTGTTACTGGTTTAATACTAATACTAATAACTGGTTTGAATACTTAATACTAATAAGCTTAATACTATACTGTGGAACTTTCTTTAAACTTAAATAGCATGATCACGGTCACAGTTTTATATATCGCCTTTCCACCTTCAAGACACTGCCTCAAAGCGCTTTACATCAAGGAACCACTCACCCATTCACACACACATTCACACAGCAGTGTACACAGACATGCCTCACAGTGAGCTCCCCGTGTTTCCTACTGCTCTGCTTTGTTTGACTATCTGCTCCAATAAAACAGGAACTGAGAATCCCTCGTGCTTCTGTCTGGCCATTTTTGACAATGCGTATCTCCCCAGCCTCGCTCCTTTTGTAATGTCGCTGTAAGCATGTTCGTCATGGACTTATTTCTATTGCATAACTGTGTCTCCTGGGCCGCCTGCTCATACAGGATTAGAGGCTGCAGCGACTGGATAAGAAGCTATCTCAGTTAATTACAGTAGCGCCAAATGGGAAAGTTTTGAAGTTCTAAAACCATAGACATCAAAGCAGCACAGGACTAGAAATACACTTATGCAATAGCTATTAGCAGTGTATTTTTGCCATTTCTTTGCTCATTGTTTCAGTCTATTTTAAAGTTAGTGATCGCCAACTTTAAAATACCCTTAGAGAGAGAGAGCTTGAGGGTTCTGCGCAGTATCTTTGCTGTTCCTAGTACTGCACTTTTCTGGACTGAGATGTCTGATGTTTTTCCTGGGATCTGCTGTAGCCGAGCTGCTTGACTATTACTACAACTATACATAACACTACACTACTATTACTACTACTACTACTACTACTTCCATTGCATTATCTAAACTAGCCTTTCTTTACAGTGCTGAAAACCGTTAAAGAATATCCAAACTAATAACTTTTTATCTGCTCTACTATTGCTACAACTATACCTACTACTACTACTACTACTACTACTACTACTGCTACTACTATTACTACTGCTGCTACCACTGCATTATATTAAACTAGCCTATCTTTACAGAATCCTAAGCACTCAAAATGTTTAGTCACTTGAATAAAGAATACCTAAACTAATAACTTCCAAAATCAACAGTAAAATGTCTATGATTTAAAATAATAAAAAGCAAAGATACATATAGTTTTATATTCCCGGTTTATTTGGTTGCAATGACCAGAAACAATGACCTTTAACACTAACAGAGTGAACCGTGGTGAACCGTTGAGCCAAGTGAAACCTATTTTTGACAACACAGTTTAAACTTTACACATCTACATATCACTTTCGGAGTTTGACATAGAAAAAATAGCTGTACAAAAGGTCTAGTAATTCACATATTTTGTTACTGTAGCGATGACAATATAGCTTAATGGCAAAACCAATCAATGCCTCAAAACAGCACTGTGATGTGACCATTTTTGTCATTCAGCTGTGCAAAACATTGACGATTTGTTCATAGCTGTGCAAAAAATAGCAGCATTTCAAAGTCCACAGCACGTTACAATGAAACTCCATGATACTGACTAATACATTCCTCTTTCGGTTTCACTTTTAGCTTATAAACTCTGCAATCAAATGTCACGCATGTGCAAATGATAAACTTTAAGCATCCCTTGTCCCTGAAAAAAAATAAACAGAGCAGATTCACAAAACAGGGCAATAATTATATATAGAACCAGGCTATCTTTTTGTTGTTGTTGCTTGAATGAACATATACAACCACTTTGAAAAAATACAGGCAAATAAATAATTGTTCAAAATGTGATTATTTACATGTAAACCATATAGCAAGTCAGGCCATATACAACAGTTGGCACATTTAGCATATATTACAAATTGTACATTCTTAATAGCCTCTTTCACATCCCTGCTGTGTCGCATTGTTTGGATCATACCACACATTTTTACATCTACTTCTACCTTTGCAACATTTCAGTGTCATTCTGAATAGGCATAAATTCATAAGTAGTAAAATGTCTCGAAGATATTACGAACTTTTTGCAGATCACATTCCTTGATGGTAGCCATGCAGCCATGTTGATATGCAATGTCATCAAATAACCTTCTGATCCAACCCATTCTCAGATTTATCCCACGATATGTCATTTAGAAGGGAAAAAGTATAGGACATTTGCATTTGAGTTCAAATTGATTCGTTTGTATTATAGTTATTACAGTTTGTGTTTTTGAGCCTTGTAGGTCGTGACTCACCAAATTGCAAGAGACTAGAACTAGGTTTTTGGGTACTTTTTACATTTATAAAAGTATACATTCAGTTGTTCATATGGAGGAAGAGAATATATAAAATTTCGATATTACTATTTCTGTCTTTAAACATAACAGTGAACTTAAACGTAGATGGATATAGTAAAGGCCTGTTCCCACATTGCCCTATTTACAAGTGACGTTTGACCCAAATTAAAGCCTCCACAGTAACATGGACTATAATCTAGGCTAGGGCATTCACTATTACCAGTCCATTATCTTTAAACACCTACGCTTATGACGTTAGCTACCCGCATATGCAAATAACCCACGCATTTTCCTTTAAACGTCGTGATTTCTTTAACGCCACATGAAAACAATTGGGCCGCGACCTGGGTTAACGATTTAGACCGTATTTTTAGAGGCGCTTTTATAGCTCTATTTACAAGGCTTAGGCTTAGGACAGTGTAATGGGCTGGTTCTGAGCCACGCTTCGCCGCTGCGTGGAAAAAATGAATCTTTTTAGCGCGCGGGGACTGCACAGGTCAGCACCGCGGACAGCTCCTCCCTCTCCTCTGTACATAGCGTATTCTGATTACTCCTAACGAGGCTATGAGAAGTAGGCTAAGCTTGAATAAAATTGGGATTTCTGTAGAAAGAAGCTGCATTTGTAAGGTTGGATCCTTGCGCCATTTCGATACAGCAGCATGCGTAATGTGCGTATGTCCGTATAAGCATCAATATGTTCGATTTCTAGCCCACACACGCCCTTCACCATTCAAAAACCACTTGTGCGATTTTTAAACATCTTATAGGCTTATGATAAACGATGAAAAACAGTCTGGGTCCGTTTTACTCAGCGATCCAAGCTGGCCTCGTTCGTTTCACGCTGGTTTTTCAGCTCTTGGAAAACCTCGGTGAAAAAATGCGGGTCCGCGTTGAGCTGCAGCATTTTGGCACTCATCCTGTTGATTATGCGCAGCGACGTCTCCCAGAAAACGTCCTTGTTGGCCTCGCTCATGAACGGTTTGAGTGGGTAGGAGATCTCGTTGCCCATGTAGGAGTACGCCAGGTAGAGGCAAGTCTGAAACGTGCCCTGTAGGACTACCGGGCTGTCCACGCTGTCCTCAATTGTGTCTTCGCACAGTAGATACACGAAGACCACGTTAGCCGGCGTGATGAAGCCCTGATCTTGCCAGCCTTGAAGTAACAGTGTCCGATCTATGTTGCGAAACCACATGATCACCTCCCCTGTGTTCAACTCCTTCAGTTTATAACATCTGCGACATATGAAGTCCGCCAAGCATCGCAGTAGCTCCCCGGTGGACGCTTGGATAACAATGCGTCTTGGAGAGAGCAAAGACAAAGTGCTCGGTTGCTTCTGTACACAGCCAAGTCTTCCATTTTGCTCGCTGTTCACGGGGACGGTGGGCACTGGCACGGGGATGGGGGCTTTTGGTTTCTTTTCTTCAGTTTGGTGCGTTTTTCTGGCATTTTCACTGTTGAGATGCGCCACCTGGTTGGATGGTACTATAGGGTTCGGCGTCACCTTCTTGGCGCTCTTCTTTGCCGGGTTGGCCACGAGCTTTTTCCACGATAAAGAAACGAACATAGAATGCTTCTTTAGGCTTTTGTCGTTTTTGTGAGCGTCCCCCGATTCCACGTCCATGATCGATGCCTTCTTGGAGGCCGGGGATATGGACAAAACGGTGCCCATGTTGGCGCAGTTAGGTCCGCGTGTGGAGGCTGCTGGTGCCCGCTGGTAAACAACTGATGAGAGTGAGAGGCGTTGGAGGAGGTTAGTCACGATGTAGGCTCCATTGGTGCTATGCTCCGCGCCTTTGCGACTAGAACCAGACCAGCGAAGTTAGAATCGTCCAAATAGCAGAAGCTCAACGGACAACAACGAAAAGAGACGCTGCGACAAAATCCGGTGTTCGCAGGTCTAAACGCAGATTAGTGGTGCTGCGTAAGCCGTCAGTTTAAACGAACCAGCAGGGGCAATGAGTTAGTGGCAGCGTGGGCAGCCAATCAGAGGCCTAATCAATGAGCCAATCACCGGAGGCGGTGTTTTTAGCACTGCTGCCAATCGTAGCTCAAGCTGCCCACTCAGGTATAGCGGTACTATTCCTGTCCCTGTTGTCCTCCTTGGACATGTCAGCGCTTTGTCCACACACGTCTCTCATTTTCTGACCTGGAGATGCTTGTCTCCAGGTCCTTGTTTGATTAATACAGGCCAATGTTTCCCTAGACATTAAAGACTATAGTTAAAAGTAAGTTATACAGTTTACTTTGCTATGGACAGCCTACATGATTTGTTAGTATTGGATATCTACTAAACCTCAGCTACAAAGGCAATATCCTACCATACACTGTTCAAATATTTCATTTATCTTTATTTATACAGGGAGAGGCCAAGGAAAATAAACAAAACAAATAAATACATAGGTCCATTTAAAACATTAAAAAGAGGTGCAGATGTGAGTATAAATGTTTGTCACCAGATTATTAAAGTGCATTTGTGGCACGGAAGTATCCAGCTTTGCATGTCCTTGAAATAGATTCAATTTTTGGGAAGCAAAACAGCCAAAAGCCCTTTTCCCCATCTAAGTTCTGGTGCTGCCAATCCTTAGACTCATACAATCATGTGACCTTGTGTTAAATGTTCCCGGGTCAATGTTCAACAAGCAAGTGAGATATTCCAGCAGGCTATAAAATAGTCCCTTATAAATGCATTTTATACAGTGTTGTTCTCTTCAAACAGGTAGCAATGGCCAACCATATAGCTCATAACAAAGCTTTAACAACAGCCTCACGAATGATACAGAATACAATATGTGAAACATGAAAACAATACAAACTCACTGATCATTGCCAATTAGATAAGAGGTGGGTCCTCTTATCATCTTTTGGTGCACATAAAATTACTTTGTATTAGTTGAATAGATCTAACTTCACTCAGACTTAGGCCTAAACCATAAAGTATCAACTATATGTGTTTTGATAACTGCTTATTCTCCTCACATGTATTTCTTTTCTGTAATGACCAAAGAACGTGTTGTTGATTGTCTTAAAGTCTGAATGAAACTGCCCATTGATAAGGAGAAGTTCACGTCCCTAATCGGGTGATCTCATTATCTTGACCAGAGCTGGCCCAGTGTATGCACAGTGAGTACTTACTGTCTGACCTCTGATTTAGCCCTAATGGAAAAGAGACACAAATAGCACTAAACCTAAACTAACTTTAGATTTGTCTCTGTCTTACACTTGAATTACAAAGATTAAGGCATGTAAAAGAATAGTATCTCTGCTGCCTCTCAGAGAATACTTTCCAAATTGTAGTGTTTGGTCCCCATGTTTTGGGTTTTAATTTTAGCTTGAATGTTTTACCAGTCCATTTTGGGTCAAGCAGTTATGAGCCTGCTTGACCCACATGGACTAGTATTAAGTTCTATTAATAAGAAAACAATAGGACAAATAAATATGATACGATACGATAAAAAGTAATGTAGGGTGGGTGGTCCTTGGGCGGTCTGTTCTGCTATGCTAATGCTATCCACTCTACATGTATTCAACAATTCTAACTTGATTATAAAATACCACATGCACACAGCACCACACAGCATCTTGTCCAATACTTTCATACAATTTATATAACCATCTACTCACTGTGATCAGCAGAAGCCATCTGCATAACCTCATTATCATCAGCCCCATGCCAGAAAAAATAATTAAAGGTCCCATATCGTGCTATTTTCAGATCTATGTTTCCTCATCACAAACATACTTGTAGTTGTGTTTTGTTTCATTCACACATGTTTAACACACAAACCCTGCATATATAAGCTGAGTTCTCTCAAACAGAAAACATTTTGTTCCACCTTGTGATGTCATGTGGTAAGACATGAAGTGCTCCACTGTGTTTTTAAACTCCATACACCTTCACTAGAGTCATTTGGATAATTTTGTGCAATTGCAATTGCCAATCTCTACTGAACTAAAGGTAAAAGGAGCTGTTAACTTGAAAACCACCTCTTCATGACATCACAAGGTGGAACAGAGCATTTTGAGCTTTGGGGATGTAGACATACTAATAATACAGGGTTACTCAAACATGTGTGAATGAAACAAAAACCTCCAGGTAAGTTTTTTGAGGAGGTAACATTATAACATGACCAAAAGCTCATGAGTCAATATTGCGTAATACAGGCTCTTTAAACATGATTTCAACTAAACAGCCAAATTAAGTTGGTCATCATTTGTACTGTAAATTTTCATCTGTTTCTGAACTGTGATGACTGATTGGAATGCAACATTCTGCAAAGGCCATATCCACAAATGCTGTCAATTGAAGGTGCACTATGCAACTTTTCTGGTTGGAGGGTCCATCACCTGCTTGTCTCCTTGGAAATGCTATTGCTTAGCCTTTTTATTGCTAAAACTACCATTAAAACACCCATTCTTACTGTGAGGGGATCCGCCTCTCCACAGATCTGACTATATATCTATAACTTGACCTAGTAGCGCAACCTGCTTGTCTCCATGGAAAATACCTTTATCCTTCCTCCAGGAAAGTTACAAAGTGCACCTTTAAATTAATGTTATTTTCTATCAGAATGGCAAAGGTAAACTGCAGACTTGAAAGAGCTAAGGAGAATGAATGTGACACTGAATGGGTGTTTGTCAGTGCATGTCTCTGTGTCAGTCCTGCAGTTAGGTGGCCCATTATCAGGCCCACATGCTGAGACTCTACCCCACCCAAGGCTCTAGTTGCAGGCTCCAGTCCACTGTTTTTCCTATTCATGGGTATCAGCGTTCTGTTGCAGGTGCCATTTTGATGACTTTTTTCTCATTCAAAGATATACTATTTTGCTAAAATTGTTAATCACTTTGGCAATGGTCCACTTAGAAGATTATATTTAAGGAAATTAAGGATTCAGAAAAGAACGCTCAGTAATTCAAAGAAGTAAAGAGTCAGATGAAGACGACCAAGATAAACCTAGAACAACTTGAGCGCTGTGTTTTGGACTCGGAGGAGCGAATCCAATCCGTGGAAATACGGATACATGACGTGACTGAAGGAGAAGAGCGCTCCGACTGTGATAGACTTTGTTGAAAGATGTCTGAAGGAAAATCTACAGCTTCCCCTTAGACTTTCAAATGAAGTGGGCGCATTGGGCAACAGTCTCCCCTTAAATATCGTTGCATACTTTATGAATTACAAATCCAAGGAAGAAGTGCTCAGGAAAGCTTTGCAGTTAAATGGATTCCTCTGGAAAGGTAAAAAGATAAACAGATCATTTTGGCACCTGGCTACCTGAGACAGAGGCAGACATATGTGGAGGCTAAGAGGATTCTAAAACAGCGAGGGGTTCTGTTCCAGACTCCTTTCCCAGCAAATCTGCGAGTGTCTTACCCAGATGGCACCAAAGTTTAACCGTGCACAGCAAGATGGATTCTTGTGATATTTGTGAGTTTACAAGCGCTCAAGCAAACCAAAACAAACATGGTGACGCTGACAGACATACTTCAGCCTATATTAGCGTCAGTACAGACTATTTAGTTTAGTTAAAAATGTGCAGAAGCTAAGAGCTTTGTGCATTTGTGGACAGATGTGCTTTTCTCTCAACTGGACGTGACAAAAGTTTAATTTTGAAGTACCTGTGAGTCTAATGTATTAAATATTTGGTTTCTGGCTTGAAGCAGACAAATTCAATTCCAAGTTAAGGGGAAAATATAATGTTGTTTATTTTTCTAAGAATTATAAAAGTATTTTTGACAAACATTAACATATCAGAAGTGTCATTTTAGTGTCCAGTCCACATTAGCAGGTAAATGTAGCAAGAACAGTTGAGTAATTCTGTTGAGTAATCATTTAGTATGGTGCATGTGTTATGGGCTCCATTATGTTGGGGTTTAGATGCTGAAAAGGCATTTGCTGATTTTCAAACTCTTAAGATAAAACATGGTTTAAGGAACACAGCTTTCTTTAGGTGCTTAAAGCTGAGAAACAGATTTAATAAGATATCAAGGGCCAATACAGAGAAAAGTAATAGTAAAATTTGAACTGTGTTTCAAATGGCTTATAGTTTTGAAAGTTAACCAACAAGTCTAAAAACACCTTTTATGTGAAAGAGAAATGGGGAAAAGAAATGGGCTCAGTGGTGGATGATACGGATTAGGAACTGTTATGCAAAATGTAATGGAAAACCACATGTTCAACAACTTGGAGGGAATTCAGATGGAAAAATGTTATCAGATTTTTTATTACCTCAGTTCAAAAAAGACATCCAAATATAGGAGCTGTCTGCTGGAGAGTATGTGGCAGTTCGGAGGCCAATCACTAATCAGCCAATCAGCTAAGAAAACAGACAAGAAAATGGCTTCAAACAGATGTACTAGTAATTGAAGAGTTTTACAATACTGTTTATCAAATGTTTTTTTATAATGGAGAGACTTACAGAGTCATTGAGGCTTCAAAGGGAAACATTGGTACATGTTTTGGCAGAAGTGGACCCGATATGTAGGAGTTTTGAAACCTGACTTACCGGAGAGGAAGTAAGGAGATAAGGCAAGGCTTTTCACATTTGTTTCCTCTTGACCTTTTGTTTTCTGTTCATTTGTTGTCACTTGTATTATATATATATAGAAAAAAAAGTACAATTTGACATTCTATTTGTCAGATGACTTGTCTGGATGGCAAACTTGAGTAATATGTATATTATGTGTGTTATATAAATGTTATATGTTTCTCATAACTTCCACAGTATGGCATGCAACTCTATGTCCATGGAGAATGTTCTGAACCTTCAAAATGTTACATACTGTACCTTTAAAACAATGAAAACATCAATATGATTCATTTTAAAACCACCAATGAAAGATACACATGGGATTATTATTTTCCTATATACAGACAACATACACACAAATGTATTTTTCTGTAATGAACAGAGAAAAGGAGTGATCCACTTGTCATACCATGATTCCAAAGTCAGCTAGGGCAGAGGTTCCCAAAGTGAGGGGCACAAGATTATTTCAAGATATAATTTAGAAATTATGAAATATTTATCAGCTCTTTCGTATAAAACAGGCATTTTCTTGTGAAATTAGGTCCTGTAACACAATGAAAATTTAAACCTGACACAGCATGTTTTGACTCTTGAAATTATTACTGTTTTCAGTTTCATTCTGCTTTGGGGGTCGCATGTCCTTTACATGTTTTTGGGGGGGTCCCAGCCCTGCACTAAGGACCATATTACAAAAATGTATAAAATGATGTGAAATGTAGGCTAATAGTTTTGGTCTAATTCTATCAGATGCAAGTGTAATGTCTGGTAGAATGTGTCTGGTAGAATATGTACTCTTTTTTGTTCTGCATAACCTTGACAGCAATTCTATAACACAAACTCTATATAAGGCGGCCAAGTGCTTGAATAACCTCATATATGGACATCGAAAGGCACAACGGGAGCAGAAGCATGTACTGATGCTGCAGCTTGTATAATGATACGCCCTTGCCCTAGATATCGATTGTTCAATGTTTTGAGCACAAACCTGTTGCTTTGGCCTAGTTTGAAGTGAAAAGAAACGTTATATTGGTTATATTGTATATATAGATTCTTATAATACCCTTTTAGCTTTTTTCATGAGTTAAATCTGCCCTCTAGTGGAAAAAGGGTGATTTTTTTTTCATTATTATTTTGACTTGGTTTGTGTTTGCATATTTAATTGTGGCATATGTAAAAATAATGTAATAAACTGTGAGATGACCATTTATGTTATGAAAAATATGGTTAGGATTTGTTTGATAGTATGGTATGGTGATACTATGCCATAAATTGCAACTATATTTTGTTGTAAGTGTAAGAGTCTCAACAAGTTAATCGATTAATCACAACTAATCGATTATTGAAATAATCATCAACTAATTTAGCAGTCAAATAATTGTCTGTTTTGAGTCTATAAACAGACTCAAAACATGGCATGAACTTACAGAATAGGTTTTATAACTCAGACAGAACAGTAATTACACGAAAATAACATGAGAAATTGGTACATTTTGCCTTTTTGAGTAGTCATCTGGACAATGTTTTGAAATCAAAATGTTTCGACTGCTATCCGGAAGTCATTCTCAGTCTGTAAATAGTAAAAATCTCACGTTCACTGTCTTTCACATTTTTAAACAACTAACCGATTAATCAAAAGAAATAATCCCTAGGTCAATCAATTACCAAAATAATCGTTCGTTTCAGCCCTACTATGTTGTACAATCATATTTTTCCAACAAAAATGTTCCAACTGATGATGGTATGTCTGTAAGCATAACTGATATTACCTTTACCATATTTTTAACACTGTATAAGAAATAGTGGGACAAATTGTGCAAATTTTGGTGGGACGAACACGAGTAATTTAATGTCATAGATAAAGACTGCAAAATTGCAATATTATTTTTTATGCCCAACCACCATAACAAAGAGAAAAACTGGAATCGCAATAAGTCAGGATCCAAAAAGTCACTTGATTTTATATTAGGAAAATGCATATTATCATGTTTTTATGTATTCAGGCTAAATCTCATTTTTACAATTCACGTGGCACCAGTTAAATAGTGGGACATTATCTAAATAAGTGGGACTAGGGCCAGGCTGTGCGGGAGGAAAACCAAAAGAGGGACAGGTGGTCACCCTAATATTGAAGCTGTTTCCTGACTCCTAGGAAACCACTTCCGAACGTCCACTTGAGGGCGCTGTCCCGTGGAGTCCCTTGTATTGTGCGATTGTCAGAAGCTGTTGTCGTTGACATTTTCCGTCAGCAGGAGTCTTCAGGTCTCGTCACAGTCATAATGAGTTTTAGTGAAGCAGAAGGATGCATGAGACAGGCCCGGGCTAATTTTAGCTTTAGTGAGTCCTTACGCAGGGATCACAGTGGAGCAGGAGGAGAGGGGTGGAAATATCTTGGAGTGCAGCATTTATAGTATAACAAGGGCGCTATCATTCACTGATTTTTCAACCAGTGTTGCCTTGAGAGATCACCAGTTGTGCCTTGAAAGAAATCCAGTTTGAATTAACAGACTCACACAGTTATTTCATGTAATATTGTAATATCTCTATGAAAAAATAGGTTGGCCATCACTATCTGTCAGAAGAGAACAAAAGAGAAGAGAACAACACTGTATATAGATGTACTGTGCTGCCCGAATATCTCACTTGTTTTTTGATATGGGAACATTTAATACAAGATCACATGATTGTATAAGTTTAAGGAGTAGCCGGACCAAAACTAAGATGGGAAAAATGGAATATATTTCAAAGACATGCAAAATTGGATACTTTGGTACCACAAACGCAATTTAATAATCTGGTAACGAACTTTCATAATCACACCCGCACCTGTTTTTTAATGTTTTAAATGGACTTATGTACTCGTTTGTTTTTTTGTTTATATTTTTCTGTATTTGAACAAGGCGCCCATGAAAAAGAGAGTCTAAGTGCTCTCATTGGGTCTCCCCTGTATAAATAAAGATGTGGAGTGTCTGGACTAAACTTCTGAACAAGAAAAGACACAAAATGATCACTATTACAGAATCTCTAGAGTCAGATACAAACATTTTGGCACTGCTAAGGTGTACTATGTATTTTTTTCTGATAGAAGTGCATGATAATTTTCCCACATTATTACATATTATTCCTTTGCCTATAATGTTCCACAATATAGCATTACACATATCTGCTTTGCAATAATTCACAGTTGAATTTATTGCGCAGATTCTCAGATTGCCTCTCCACAGATGTGACTTGTAACTTTGCCTAATAGAGTCAACTGCTTGTCTTCATGGAGAGCTTCATGGAAACAAAAAGGTGACTTGCCTCTAGAAAAGTTACAGCAACAGTCTCAGTCAGTTGGGTTTTAGTGGTGGAGGGTGGAAGCAGAGACAGATATTGTAAATAGGTTAATAAATAGGGAAATAAAGGAATTACATGTTTTTTTTTCTTTAAAATGTGTTTTTTGTAAGTTGCTTTGCTTGGAATGTTCCTCAATTAGTCATTAAACTTGTTTATCTCCATGGAGACAAGCAGGTGACACATCTAAGCCAAGTTACAGGTCAGGTTTTTGGGCAATAAAAACATGCAAAATGGATAAGTTTAATGACATATTTTAACATCCAAGATAAACCAAAAACAAACAAGGGCCTCAACCAGAAAAGTTTTGAACTCATAATTTTCTGTCCCCGTAAAAGTAGCATGTGTGCTGTTGTGCACGTGTGAGTCTGAAGAGCGAACAAAAGAACCAGGATTGAAAGGATCGAGTTACTGCTCTTATCACTAAGGTGTTTGGCAGAGCCACTGGGATGGATTAGTACAGGCAGCTGCAGACTGAAGACTATATACACAACCAGAGAGAGGAAAAGAGGGTGAGGAGAGGGAGGAAGAGAGAGAGAGAGAGAGAGAGAGAGAAGGGAAATGAAATAAGACAGAGAAGAGAGGGAGGTGGAAGAAGCATTAGGAAGGTGTGAAAAAGAGATGAGAACAAAGAGGAGAAAGAAATTAAATAAGTAAGAGAGGAGAGAGAGGGAAAGGTAAAGAGGAGAGTGAGGAGGAAGAAGAGCTAAAAGAGGGAGAGAGAGAAGTTACAAAAAGAGATGGAGTCAGAGAGAAGAGAAAGAAGAGGAGAGAGTGCAGAGTGAGAGAGGTGAGGGAGAATGATTACAAAGGAAGAATGAGAGAGAGGAGAGAGAGAGTGAGTGAGTTAGAGAGGACAAAGAGGAATGAAAAAGGGAGTGGTAGCGGTAAAGAAGACAGAGGTGGAGAAAGAGGGAGAGAAGAGATAACAGAGGGAGTGAGGTAGAGAGAGCGAAGCGAGAGAGAGAGAAAAAGACTGAGGAAAGGAGGAGGAGATAATTTGGAGATACAAGGGAGGTTGGGACAAAAACACAAAGGCTGCAGGATCTGAGGAGCTGAAAAGAGCATCAGAACAAACACTATTCCATCAATGAAAAATAAAATACTGAAAAAGTTTGCAGTAAAATACAGTTTAGCTAAGCTGCTCGTCACCAAAGATATGAGTAATATATGTAAAAATGTAGCAATATACAACCTTGTGGGTGTAAACTAAGTACCATACAACATGGAAATGCGATGTTAAAGGTGATGTTGTGCAACAGAGACAGGGGGACACTACACCTGCTGCTTCCTCCTATTGAAATGCGAGACAAAAGATGAGGCTGCCATATCAAACGAAGCTAATACCAAACCGATCTGATCAAACAGGAGCTGATCAAAGACTGGGACGCACTCGCACTGGTGTCTCCTCTCATGTTAAACCTGCTCCTTCTGAACACTGAACAGGGATAAACTGCGGAAATGCTTTCATGTTTTTAATCAGGTGGAAAAGACTCAACATGGACAGGACACTTTTTGCAGGTTATAACAGGAGCCTACAGCTGGTAAAGGTTTAAAGGTGAACGGAGCCCATTTTGAAGATGTCTCGGCAGAGGTGGGTAGAGCCAAAAAGTGTACTCGAGTAGCCTACTGTTACTTCAAAATATTACTCAAGTAGTAGTAGTAGTTGTAGAAGTCAAGAGTGTAACAAAACATTCAATTATGTTACACTGTAAAACAATATTACGCAACTAGTAAATATATCATGTCTGAAAAATACTTTAAGAAGTGCAATTTTATTAAAAGGGTACAAAATGTATTAGAGTAAATGTCCCTGTGGTATTTGGCATTTAGTGAACCCTCAGTCATATTTAACTAGACTCCGTCCATCTGCAGCTCTGACCTCAGCCTCCTCCTACACATAAACTCACCATTTCTGAACCCTCAGATTAGTGGTTGGTAACACCACTTGTCTTTACCACTAGGGAGCAATATTCGACTAGCAGCATTTCTCATAATTCTGAAAAAAATGTCTAAAAATAAAATATATTTTCATTTTAATATAATACATGGCAGATTTTTACAGTGGTACCGAATTAAGAAAAAGAAAAAAAAACCTGTAGCATAGAATTTCAGAACAAATTTAAATCTCTCAACAGACCAATTCATAACTCCATTCCTGCATTTATCATATTTTTGGTCCCATTCACATAATCTATAAAACAAACAGACCCACATATATGAAAGATATGTGGGTTCTTATCTTTTCACATGGGAACAGATCGAGAGAATCCAAAACATTTCATCTTAATAAACACAATCCTCAACCGCCATCATTTTATCTTATCTGATATTTAACGGTGAAAAAGATGAAATAGTTTATCATATATCTTGATTTAGTGTAACGCAGATAAAGATGACCTCATTCTTCACACACCCAAACTCTCCCAGAGCAGAGCGGAGGAGTTCACACGCAGGTTCAACTCAGTGGGACCAAACCAGAGCCTTGTTTATTCAATGGAGATTCCTACGCCATAGGAATAAAACACATAAGCTTTGATGCTCAATAGGTGCTACATAAGCAAAGAAAGAGGGAGAGAGACGGAGAGAGAAAGAGAGAGAGAGAGAGAAATGTGGAGACTTAACACTGGTAAACTTGGATTGGTGTTGTTACATTATTGTTAACAGATGTTTGGTGATACTTTATTCTTTGACAACTGAAATCTTAAGTAGATATGAACAGCCTTATGAATAAGTGAAAACATACAACAGCAGAAAATGTAAATAAGTTAAAGCTGCGCTATGTAACTTTTCTAGGGGGTCAACAATCTGCTTGTCACCGCCACCATTTGGAGCCTGTGTGTCTTCTTTGTGTCTTGAAAGTGTCAAAATGCCCCCTAATTTTCCATTTTTCGTCTTTTGGGCACTCACAAGCTCCAGTCCGATGTGCTCCAGCTCATTGCACACATCTCCTACATTTTCGCACTCACTAATAAACCTAGACAATCTCTGGGCACCACACACCGCAGGAACGTCAAAAAATAAAATAAAATCTTCCACATCAATATCAAAAGGAACACCACTGACTACACGTTTACCTCTCGGCTTTCCATCAAGTGGGACACATTGGACACACAAATTATTTACAAAAAACTCAATCTTAAGCACTTGTTTTCGGTGCTTTTGTGATCAGATCTGCCTTGGGGAAAGATGGTACAATTGTTTCATTACTCACAGAAAGCTGCTTTAGGATTTTACCATTTCCAACTTCACAACAAGACAACAACACATTATAAAAGTCATTTTATAATGTGTTGAGGGAGAATGGTTCTAAACAATTAAAGGCACACTAATTAATCTTTCTGACAGTGGTGGCGATGATGTACGTGTTTACGTCTCCATGGAGATGTTTCTTTTGTCTGTCGTTTTCCTCATCAGAAAAGTTACATAGGCCTGCACTAGATTAAAAATTGAACTGTAATCACAAATGAACCTAGGTTGTCTAAAGTTTTTTTTTTTTTTCTCATTTTCAGTATATGCACAGGCTCATAACCTCCAGAATTCACTCCCTGAGTTGCAGAGGCTGCACTAGCACTGATTCATGATTCGCTGCAGGTGCTGGGGTTTAGGTAGTGAGAACACAAAGATTTGACCCTGCCTAACTTTTCCCCAACAAACTTTCCTATGATACGTGGATCCTTGAATATTCCTGCATAGTTACGGTCACCATGCCTCCTACTAGAAACAACTCCTCATAATCGGATTCATTTGAGTCACTTTTCTTATTTCTCTTCTTTTTATTAGTCATACCATTCGAGTCGGCTTCCATTTCGCTTTCAGATGATTCCGACGAGCCAGGCGGATTGGGCGTCTTCACGTCAGCTGGAAACACTTTGTATTTACGTTGTTTTACGTCGCTTCTCCCCAAAAGTGACCCCAGAAAAGCTCAAGAAGGTTCTGGAGTGGACCAAAAACAACAAAAGCAAAACAAAGCAGCGGGTTGTTTGTTATAAATGATAAATTAATCTACATAAGAGTTTTGAAAAACTGTAATGTATCTAGTATTGTAGCTGTATGTAGCTTTGTTTAGTTTTATGGAATTTTTAAGTCAAATTCACCTGTAAAAATATGTTAAAATGTAATCCAACAGCAGAGGGCAGCATTGCATACCGTCTCTTTTCCTTCTACGTTTGTCTCTTGAATCTTAAAACACATGACGTCCCGCAGTTCTCCCGTGTGAATTACCCAAGTCCTCAAAACCAGGACCGAAAACTCATCCAAGAAAAACAAACCAGACCAACCCAAAGTGTCTATTAGAGGGATGTGGCTTTGAAACGCCCACAGTCACCCCTCCAACTCCACAACAGGTGCAGCAAATATGTGAACTCTGCAATATTGTGATCGCGTTCAGAATAGGATGTTTTTGCGCAGTTTTAGGCTTTAAAGGCGCATTATGGAACTTTTCTGGTGGAGGTTCAGTCACCTGCTTTTCTGCAAGGAGATGGTATTGCCTTGCCTAGATGTTGGCATTTAACTTATCTATATTTACCTATTTCCTTGGAGACAGAAGGTGGCAGACGCTTCACTGGAAAAGTTACACAGTGTGCCTTTAATCGGGTCTCTGTGATATTGTAAACATGGTGTATTCATAACAGTGAGTTTGGTCCAACAAAATAGATATGTTTTGATACAACCCTACATTTTTAGGGGTGTTATTTTATGTCAGATTTACAATTATTGAGTAAAAATTAAGTAATCAAAATTAGTTCTAAATCGGTGAGTTTGGAATCAAATGAGAAAAACTGCAAAAAGTTTTCAGTGGTCAACAACAATATTGTTTTTTGTTTCAAAGCACATGAGGATAGAAATATGAATAAAGCTTAGGTTTGACTTGTCATGGCGATAAAAAATAAAACCAAAATTGCTTCAAACTTACTTCAGCTTAGTGTTATGCTATTACATCCTATTCTTATGTACCGTATGTTTTTCTAGTTAGTTTTTCAGATTATGTTGTTTTGTTTTTTTCATTAGACTGGCAACGTCAAAGAAAGAAAAGTGTGGCTTACAAACTAGTTTACATTTCTTCACTGTCTGTACTTCCTTTTTCCAACCAAATTTTAAATGTACAGAACGACGTAACAAAATCCACAACAAAGTCCATTTATTTCCCAGTGGGACTAATAGCTCTACTGTAAACGTTTTACTGCCTTGTTTTTTAGGTGTTGAGTGAAAATCTTCAGAAGTGTTTGGTGTCTGTAAGTGATTGTGGGGTGTAGTATCTAGACATACACATCTGGATACAGCCCTGTGTTTCCCGCTCTCTCTAATTGTGGCTAAATGGGTTTCAGATGTCCCGGTTCATCTGATCACTCCGGTCCAGTCATGTCCGCAGAACCACATCAGAGGAGCAGGGGTGATGTGGGACGATAGCAGCCCCAGAGAAGGAGGCCCGAGCTGGGGTAAAGAGCTCCTCCAACTGCCCCTTTGGATAACCAGATCCACATCAGCAGGAGTCGTGTGATCTGACGTGTGAGGCTACTGTGCGCTGCTTCTCTGGGGAGAGAATGTAGCTAAAGGAACTGAACTGAACTTGAACTTTATTCTCCACCATGGTGTAAATGTGTCTTTGGTTCACCATCACATGAACACATCAGTCACTCCATCAAGTTTTACAAACAATAGATGAGTTATAAATGTGTGCTACATTTCAGAGTGCGATGCGCGTACGTTTCACTGATTTGCTGAACTAAATTATCAGTTACATTCACTTACACACTGATTATACACACACTAACTCTTAACCACTCACAACAATAGGCCCGAATTAGGTGACATAGTAATCGAAGAAATAAAATACTGTCACCACTTCTAATTAACACCACTCCAGATATTTGACCATTTACAAGAACCTTTTGGGGATTACTGATTATTGTCAAATTGTCAACTCTGTAATTTAGTCCATACATCTCCCATGTTCACAAAATGCCTAACAATTTTGTAATAATTGCTCTCAACAAATTTGGTAATAATTCCAATTTAGCAACACTTACCACTGTATGTATTCAAACAGTTTCAAACATGGATAAACTGTGTATGTGTAGATGTTTTGTGTTTGACTAATGAAATCTGTCCTGATAGTAACAGTACATTTCAGAAGATATTGATAAAAATTAGCTGGATTTTGAGCATTTTTAGAAGATGATGATGAATTTGAAACTTTGTATTTATAGGAATTGTCTTAATGAATTTTGATTGTTTTAAATGTTTACTGATGAATTGGAATATGGTTATTGATGAAATAACAATGTCTCTTTAATGTCTTCTGTACCTGCAGATGGAAAGCAGCTTGTAGCAAAATGTGGCGCGGGGCATCTTTTCTCTTGAGATTCATGTTTTGTGTGCGCTGTCCTTGTTTAAAATAAATAAATAAATAAAATACATTTTTAAATAGCGATAACCTCTCCATGGAGACAAGTAGCTGGCATACCCTCCAAAGTTACACTGTACCCCTTTAAATTGCGCCATTTTTTGTTATGATAGTGGTGTCTGTAGAGTTCCACAGTATGGCCTCCACCAGAAAAGTTACATAGTGCACCTTTAAAGGTAGGGTATGTGGCTTGCACTGGATTAAAAATGGAACTGTAATCACAACTGAACCTAAAGTATATATTTTTTTCTCATTTTCAGTATACGCACGGGCTTAGAACCTCCAGAAATCACTCAATGAGCTGCAAAGGCTGCCCTTGTTTTAAATAAATAAATAAAAATAAATACATTTTTAAAAACTCTTCATGGAGACAAGTAGCTGGCATACCCTCCACCATAAAAGTTACATTTTGCCCAGTTAAATTGCGTCATTTTTGCTCATATTGTGCCGAACATTTGCAACATCCTTGAACAATAAACCAAGAGACGTCTTTAATGCTATTGCTCTTTCTGACTGTAATCAGATCTCCTGTTCCCATTGAAAGCCAGTTGCTCTGCTCGTGCTAACACAGCGGGCACGCCTCTGTCCTTGGCCCCTGGTGCACTGCAGAGAGAGGGCTTCATGTGGTCATAGTAGTTGCCCATTTCACAAACATCCTCCAGAAGAAGAAAAACGATGAGTGGAGTTTTGATCCAAGAATTGCAGCTTCCCATGACCTCCATGTTCAGGGTTTGACCAAAAGTAAAATATGACCTTTGCGTGGATAATGGGGTGAGATGGGTCAGTTTGTCTGTCAGATCTTAAGGAGCAGTTTACCTAGAATCTGAGGAGGATGAAGGATAGGGCCAACCTAAATGGATAAGTAGCCTGACGTGTCCAAACTTTTTCATATTCATAATTAATCGTACAGTAAATCATTCAAATGGGCACCTTTGCTCATGCTTGAAACATTAAAGGAGACATATGTGAAACCAACTATGCGTTTTAAAAATGTATGCGTGTTTTGGTAAACCTTCATTGTCCTGCATTCATTTTTGAGTGCTCAGAAAAAAAAATAAAAAATCTGTTTTCACCTACCCACCCACTTTTCTGTACTTATTATGATATTTTGTGTTTAGTTCAGGGTTGACACCTTTTGTTGTTTTTGTTACTGTTAATGTGTTCTAATGTAACTGCATTTGTACGTGACACTTGGTTGCTATGCTGAGAAGTTGATGTGAAGGTTCTGTTTGTAAGTTACTGGGCTGGTTTGGAGACCAGCTTTAGTGAATTAAGACTGCTGTCGTTTTGTTATTGTTTTGACAATTGTTACGGCCTACAGTAGAACTACAGTAGTAGTTCAGAAAATAAACAACCTGAAGAAATTCGGCATGTTTCCTCACCCCAGAATGCTATACGTCTTCTTTAATGCTCCACACCAAACTATGTGATGTTAGTATTATGGTTGGGGAAGTATAGCAGTTGTAATAATTTCGGCCAGTTCACCAGAAAACTTGAGGGACAAAAAAACTTTTGAGCACCATAGCTCAGACATCCCTGGATTAGGCAATTTCTGTTAATAGGTCCCCACTCGAACATGGGAAGAATATTAACCAAACCAGTGAGTAAGTATGAGTGCTTGGTCACAACATGCTATATCCAAAGGAACTAAAACATAGATTAGTATGGCTTTAATATGTTTTGTATTCTGGTTTAAATTTGTATATTGGCTGTAGCTGAGTAAATATGGAGATAAGGCGATAGACATAATTTTGCGTGAGAGGGAAAGTAAAAGGCAGGAGCAAAACAAAATCAGGTCCAATATTTGATTCAAAACAAGCACACTCGCAGCATGGAGTAGTGAGCGGTACTTTCTCTGGTCTCTGAAACATGGACACTGTGAGGAGAAACATGATGTGACCTTTCACCTTATGTAACTTGGCAACAGTCTCCCATCAGCTCCTATTGGCTTCCTCTGAGACAAAAGAGGAGCTGACAGCGATGACATCAGATAGTGGACTATAGGGGAATCATCATGCAAAATACTGTTGTCAAACTTGAGCTTTAATAAATTACGAATATACACTGAAATCTGATTTGATCCATAATAACAATGTGCTAACTTTTCTGGAAGGTCCCCCACCTGCTTGTTTACATGGAGTTTTATATGTAACGTTCCACTGTATGGCATTAGAATTATCTATCTCTATGGAGAAAAGCAAGAGACAACAGCAAGGCAAGTTACAGGTCAGATCTATGGAGAGGCGACCCCTCTCACAGTATAAGAATGCACGTCTTCTCAGGGAGAGCACTCAGGCACAGGGAGAACATGCAAACTCCACGCAGAAAAGCACCAAACCTTTTGGGATTCGACCCTGTGGTCATCCTGATGTGTTGACAAGTTGCTTCCAAAGTTAGAATGATTGACAGGCGTATTAGCCAACCAGAACCACACGCTTTAACAAAATTTTACAAAGACGAGCCGATCTGGAGCCATATCCCGTCGCCCCGATTTCAGAGGGCGTGATTTTGAGTTTGGCCTCAGACACAGGGGAGGGAGTGCTGACCAGACTGACAGCCTTATAGCTCACACAGACAGCACCAGTCTGGATTCCAGCCTGGCATTTTTACCCTCACTGCAGTTCCATCATTACTTCTAACCTTTGCACAGTCATATGAAACAGATTTACCTTTGCAGATCTGGAAGTTGAGACGTTTTGAGTTATACAAGATAAGACACAATCCAATTAACCAAAAACATGAGGGGAAGCAGATCCTCTAAGGGCAACACTTGTGGTTCACCTGACCGTTCATTTTGAATGGCAGCCATGTCAGGATCAGGTACCTATTCTCAAGTTCATCTATGGGGCACGTCAAACTTAAGCTTATTATACACGATTCGGGACGTCCTGGAATGTGCAAAGACAAGTATCCAAGACATTTGCGGTACAAGTACAGCCTGTGCAACGATTCAAATAGGGAACGCATTCACACACACTTGGCACCTGTCAGAATTTTATGAAGAGTAAATTGTTAGTAAATTTCAGGCCATTGTGAAGTGGATTAAATGTAATTACTGATAAAATGTCTTCAACGGATTATCGCTGGGATGTGAATCAAAAATGTCAAATCAAAATTATAATACAGATTAATATTATTATATAATCACTGTATGGGTTAATACTGTCCACTTATTCTGGGGATTTATAACTGTGCAAAAAAGGATTTCTGTTATTTTCCTTGAAACCTTTGCTGAATGTGGGCTTTATGAATCCAGTTTGGAAACATTTGGAAAAGGCAAGGTGCTTAAATTTGATACTTTTCAATGCCACTAAATATACTTCACATTTTAGTTAATTTAAATTAACCCAAAAAGGCCTCGTCAACAAAAGAAAGCCCCGTACATTTTGAACATTAAACGAGGGACAAACTGCGTCTCGTGTTCATATGGCACTCTATGCTTTTTATACAGAGATATTTATATTTCACTGTCAAATTGATACAGTTCCTACAATAATAATAAAATAATAATAATAATAATAAAACTAAAAAAATTGACGTAACAAACTTGGCAAAATTAAATAAATAATTTACACAAGTCTGTAGTCTGTAATTTTGGACATATCCTGTCTATCTAGCTGCGAAGTAAAAAGGAGAAATTGTGCCCCGTTGTTACCACTGTGAAATTTCGTTTTGAAATGTCTACTCTATTATCATCTCTTGGCCTGCTCTGTTTTTTTCTTGACGCTAATTTTAAACAATTCCAAATACAAATCCCTCAACTTTGTAACTACACCTTGTTTCAGTCTTTTGACTGTGACTGATCAGTTATTAGTGTGTTTGCCCAGACATGCCTTTGAACACAACCCCCTCATCTCTTCTATGTAATTCTCCTTTCTGACCTGAACGGGGCGCACTTCGCTTTCACTTCTGCCGGCGCCCGTGTTCTCTCCTACAGCTGGATGTAACACCTGCTCTCCAGATGTGCTGTTCAAAACGAGCTCCCCTCTCAAAGCCGGTGCCACTCTGTTATGTCCAAAATAAAACACTTAAAACATAACCTTCTTTCGGCACCTTTTTACTGTTTGTCCCACTGCGGCCTGTTTTCCATTGCTTAATTGTTTACATTTGTCTTTACTGTGCCAATTGGAAGTAATGGTGGACAGAGTGAACCTAAACATTGCCTGATGTTAGGGTAAAGAGGCTTACATCAATACAGCTACCTATAGCTCTGTGTAACTTTTCTGGTTTAGTTTTTTCTGTATTTGTCAGAGACCATGTACAAATTCATTAATCTTACAAAAGAAAAAATGATCTGTACCAGATTTAGCTACTGCTACTTTCCATCTGCAATCCCTGGGCAGGTGAACACACACTAAAATACTCATTGCATTACACATGTGTTTGTCCACTGGTCTGACGGTTAGCGGTTCAAATCCTGCTCTCGACATAAACATCATTGGTAGGGCGGTCAGATCCACTGACCCACGGGTTGGCAGTGCGATTCCAGCTCCCATAGATGAATGCTGTTGTTGTGCCCTTGTGCGAGACACTTGACCCACCTCGCCCCCAGTGTCTGTGTACACTTCTGTATATAAATGTGTGTGTGAGTGGTTCCTTGATGTAAAGCGCTTTGAGCACCTTGAAGGTGGAAAAGCGCTATATAAAAATGTGACCATTTACCATTTACATTACAAGACTAACATAGCTCATCATTAATATTAGTAACATACAATAAAATGTCACATTATGTTTCTTACAGTCCATACAAATATAAAAAGATGATCATATGCACGTTTTTGCGGTGAATACAGTAGAAACAGTGGAGGGTCCGTGCTTGTTTCCATGGAGGTGCTATTGTTTTGCCTGGAATGGTGAAGCCACCAGGCCAAGCGGGTTAGATCTCTGGAGATATGTGAGAATACTTTCAGGGCTTCTTAATTTGATTATTTTTGCAATAAACATTGTAATTGAATAAATGCAAGATCAGAAGTTCAGTGTTTTAGAGGTGGGCCCAAACCAGAAAAGTTCCATAGCACATCTAAATCTTGAAATGTATTATATTATATTACAAGTTGTATCTTGATTAGATAGATCAGTGAATCAAGTGGTCATAATGTCATACTTGGTTTGAGCTAAGACCAGTGCATCCTAATGTATCCTTGAGCAAGACACTTCATCCACCTTACCTTTATGAATGTGGTGTATGGAGTGGTGGTAGTCAGAGAAGCTCAAAACAGCAGATTTACACACTGGAGCTTTGTTTAGACAAGTTCCTATACCTGTTCATGTTCTACAGTGTCTGTCAGTGTTTGCCAGTCATTTGTAGCATGCTTTTCTGTTGTTGATAACCTTCCTTTGTGAAATAAAGAAAATAAAATCAAATAGCAACAACTCAGCATTGTATACAGACGACGGTTAGCCCCTGGGTCTTCATTTTGCCCCATATAAACACAGGAATGACTCCCTTGAGGCTGTTTCATGCTCTGTCTCTCTCCTTCTCTTCTCTGTATTCTCTGTATTGCTCCACACTTGAGCACCTAAGCACACTCCAAAAAGCTGAGTAATTACTTTATTATTGTTTGACACTGAAGTGAAACAAAATGTTACCACCCACCAATCTTTTCATGAGTTGACATGTTAAGACCCAAAATGAATGATGGCGCATAAGAAATGAAGCAACTACTACTATTACTACTATTAATTCTGTACAATAGTAAAAGCACTGTTACTTCAACACATCTATTTGGGAACAAAAAATGTAGTGAAAATCTATAGCAGCTGTGGTACATGTAACTATTACTGCTACAGCTACCTTTATTTTAACTAGTACCACTTCAACTACTTAACCCTACTTCTAGACTGAAGTAGGACTGGGTACTGTTTAAAGGTACAAGTACTGTACTAAATCAAAACAAGAGAAAAACTTGGTACCAAAAACTGATACCAAACCTTTGGTAACTGTTATGCCTGGTTGGCGCTGCATGGGCACATGCATGATGACTTGGTTTTTTTTTTCACAAAAATGTGAGAAATATGATTATAAATCTTATTTGTTATGCTAGATAATGAAATATTGGTACCCAAGAAAAATTTGAAATATACCCAGCCCTAACTGCTTCTTTTATAGCTCTTACTATTATGGCTACCGTATTAATGAAGTTCCACTTCTTTTTGCTGTACTGCTACTTTGGGCACAGCTCTGATTCTTTTACTTGCACGACTGCTGCCAAATTACTAAGGCTATTAGTGCTTCAATCACTTTATTACCATGATATATTTTTTATCTATCAGCGTAATGAATTAATTTGTTACTATATTTCTAATTTTGAATATTTATAACTTTTCCTTCTAAAATACAGGCAATTAGGTTTCTAAAAACAAATAAGCAGGCAACTGAGTAAAAGTAGTTCCTGCACTGGTCCTTATTATGAGTTAATAGAGACACTGAACAGGAGTCAGAGGTGTCCCATATCTGCAGGTTGCCGGTGTAAATCCTGCTCCTCTGGTGTAATCATGGCCGGTGAACTCGTAGTAAATCTGCACACATATGGTCAGGCCTTTGAAGCTGCAACTACTAATCCTGTAACCTGTCACTACCAGACAGAGAGGGGGAGGGATGGGGAGAGGAAGGGAGAGAGAGAGAGAGGGGGGTATGCATGCGAGACATAGAGGAGCAACCAAAGACACTGGACAATTTAACACATGTTCATTATTGGATTTGTAAGTTTAAAAATACATATGATAAGACTCCCTGTGTTTTTATTTATTTTATGTTATATTAAAGGGGCATTACCTGATTTTTTCATGTCTAGTCACAGTACAAATATTGTATAAGCAACTCTTGAGGTCAAAATATGTCCACTGCAGGTCAGTTTTTACACGAAACTGAAGCCCACCATAGCCTCTTCCCTTAATAAATGAATAGTTATTGGGTGAACACATGATCAGGACTGGGTGCAGTCTGAGCAAGACATGAGAGATGTGACCAGCACTTATAAACTCATCAGGGTGAATAATTAGGATGCTCTAAATGCATACAGTAAGTTTGGACCACTGCAAACTGGTTAATATCAACCAGTTTGCAAGTTTTTTTTAAAGACTATCTACAATCAGCTATATACGTAATCTTTTGTCACGCATTTACTCTCACAAATGCATCCTCATTCACCAGCATACATGGACTGGAGACAAGGCGGGTGAAGTGTCTTGCCCAAGGACACAATGACAGTACAGCCACTTTCACAGCCACTTGTACCTGTTATTGTTATCTCCCTTCTGAGATCAGACGAGATTGAGTTTTGACAAGGTGGGACGACGTACATTTGTGTTGTTTTAAATTTGATTAGTAATAAGGTAAATGTCCAAAATTAAGTTTTTTGTCCAATAGATTTCCTTGCCACTTATTACATTAAAAAAAAAAAAAAAAAATGAATACAGCATTCTCAGCTGCATTTTTGCTTGTGATATTGCACACAGATATCGGAGCACGAGGTTGAATCCACAAGCTAGTGCGTAAATAGAGGAGCCGAGCAGTGAGTGAAGAGGAAGGCCCGCTCTTTAATATGTGGTGCAGGGAGACCACAGGAGGGTGTTTCCTCTGGCCCCGAGCCCAGCTGCGGTGACCTGTGCGCGGACGCCATCTTTGATCCCAGAGGCCCGAGCAGCGGAGCAATGGAAACGTCTCGGGGCGAGCTAATTTCTGGAGTGGACTCGGGCCGGTCTATGTGCAGCTGCAGCGTAAGGAGCACCCCCGTAACCACGAGAACAGTCCTGGGACACCACACCGCGCTCTCGACATGTGTCACTGCCGCAATTTACAGAGCTGTGTGCGGAGAGACTGATCTACGGCACCACAACACTTATAGAGTTATTTTGGAGATGGAATATAAGTACTCAAAACTTGGCAGAGAGAAGGGGTTTCTCATTAAAACACTCGTTCGCTGTTGTGAACTTATAATAATGAGGAAAACACACTAGGAGTATTGCAGTTATGTTTTTGGTTTCTAATTTTAAACTGTACAATAACTGACATGAAGAACAATGACACTTTTCATCCACTAAACAGCAGCAGTGGTCATAAATTATTATAAATATGAGGTGCAATATAGAACTTTTATGCCCAAGTAAAGTAATATAAACATCTACACATTTGTGAGTGTAGAAGACTTAGTTATTTCAAAGTCCCATGCTCTTTATTATAAATGTCTAGTTCTATTACATAGGTGTTTTTGCATGTAAACTATACATTTATAGAATTGTGTCTTAAACTGCCACAACAAACAAGAATGTCTGTGAGTCACAACCTTAGTTTGGAGTTTTTAAAGCTGCACTATGCAACTTTTCTGGTAGAGGGTCTGCCAGTTCTTTGTCACCATGGAGATGCTATTGTTTTGCCTGGAATGTTCCACAGTATGTCCATTAAACTTGCCTATCTCTATGGAGACAATTACGCAGGTGACACTACTAGGTTACAGGTCAGATCTTTTGCTGTCCCCCCATATTTGTAG
>KN484992.1:12164-33083 GCA_000787095.1 Periophthalmodon schlosseri
AAATTCATTTTGTCATCCCAATCAATAAAGTCAATCAGACCCATGTCGTTTTTTGCACCGTGTTGCCATGGCGATGCGCCAAAGTGAGTTGGGAGTGATCCCAAAATTTCCCATTCATGAGAAAAATATTAGTCTCATGACAGATGTCATATCTTTCACCTGGGTTGCCTGGTGATACACGAAACAGCCCATGTTATCCTAATGGGAAACTTTCCAAATTTTACTACATTTCAAAGTCTTATAACAACTTACTACCTTCATTGAAGAACATGAAATTTTGCAACATGACTCTTCACATCGTCCCCATCAAAAAAGTCCAAGGGGCCAACTTTGTATTTTGCCCGGTGTTGCCATGGCGAAGCCTCAAAAACCCATATTATTGCATTTTGTGCATCAGCACTTCCAATGTCTTTTTCAATTTGTTTAGTGACAAGTACAGCCCAAATCCACAATAAGACAGAGACAAGTGGGAGTGCCGGGTCAGCCGAGTGCAAAGCGCGGCCCGCGAGGGCCGTTTGATGCCGCTTGCGGCTTTAACTTCTTCCTTCTGCTCTTTGAGCAGGAATTTGACCCCCTGAACATATTCAAAAACTCACCAAATTTTGCCCAAAATTCAGGTCTGCCGAAAAGTTTGGTTTTTTTATATGTTGCATAATTGGGCATAAAAAAAATGGCCACCTTCAAAAGTTAAAAGTCAACGTGTTGCCATAGCGATGCGCTAAAGTGCCCATGTTATCCTAATGGGAGTGATCCTAAAATTTCCTATTCATGAGAAAAATATTAGTATCATGGAATAATGCGAAATTTGGCACAATGACTCTTCATGTCATCCTGATCAAAAAAGTCAATTGGACCCATGTCATATATTCAACTGGGTTGCCATGGTGATGCGCGAAAGAGCCCATGTTATCCTAAAGGGAAAATTTCTAAATTTTTGTACATTTCAAAGTCTTATAACAACGTATTAGCTTAACTGAAGAACATGAAATTTGGCACAGTGACTCTTCAGGTTGTCCCCGTCAAAAAAGTCCTAGGGGCCAAGTTGTATTTTGCACGGTGTTGAGGTTGTCCCGTCAAAAAAGTCTAAGGGCCAACTTTGTATTTTGCACGGTGTTGCCATGGCGATGCCTCAAAAACCCATGTTATCGCATTTTGTGCATCAGCGCTTCCAATGTGCGCGGCCCACTCGCGGAGACTCTGGCACCACCCATTAAACACCTGCAGCTGATCAGCAATCAAGCCTGCACCTCTGGAGTACAAAGGGACTGAGGATCCTACACACACCGCCAGATTGTCAGTGTACGACATCACCATTCTGAACTGCTCCCTCTCACTCTCCATCTGATCCTACAAGCTGTGGATCTTTGTATCCTGGAGAGCGATGAGGGCGTTCATTTGAGTCCTCTCCTGCTCTAGACTCTGGTTCTGGAGCTTTGTCATCTCCAGTTCTTCTTGTTTCTCCCTCAAAGCTTCAGTGAGAAGTTTGGAGTCCTGTGTTTTGAGGTTCATCTCCTTGTCGATTGCTGTGGAGCTGTCTAGCACCTCCTGTAGAGCGGTCTGCAGAGCAGTTCTCTGCTCCAGGTTATTCTGCACCTCCTCCTGCAGACTCCTGTTCTTCTCTTCTGATCTCAGCTGTTCCATTAACTGCTGGACCAGGGAGTCCTCTGGTGTTGGATTTCTCTTGAAGAATTTCATATTTGGAGCTTTGCTAAACGCGTCCTGTCATCTGTAGTTCAGGTGAGTTATGAACTCAGACTGGACAGGAGTTCAGGAACACGATTTGAGGAGTGATGTCATAGCCACGGCGATGGAACCCCATGGAGACGATGGGACCAAATCAGTAATATATGGAGTTTTTGCAGAGTCATGCTAAAAAGAATAAATATTTCAAGATAACACGGTGGAGACAGGGAGCTGTGGCTGGAGGTCACTGACAACATCTTCAACACTAAATAAAGGGAAAATTACTTCAGCTGGGTCTGGTCCAGCTCGGTCTGGTCTAGTCCAGCTCAGTCTGGTCCTGGCTCTTGCTCTTCGCTGGATAATGAGGTTTATCTGTGGAATGCGCTGTACAACAACAACACATCCTTCACTTTTGCACCAGCAGTACTCAGTAATAACTCTGTCAGTGCAACTCAATACTGAAGCTAAACAAACACTGGTAAGGATAGGGCCTCCTCCTGCTTGTTTCCATGAAAAACGTTCCATTGACTAATGTTCCACAGTACAGTACGGTTTTGACTTTCTATTCAAATGCAATCACAAACCTCCAGAAAGTTATGCAGTGTAGCTTTAATAACTTCTTCTTCCAGTCAGATCCTTTCTGTACTGGTGAACTCAGCTCTGTCCTGGCACATGAACAGGCTGAGGGACAACAGTAAAGAGGCCTACAACGTCAGCTACACCTGGAAACTGGTACGGCACATTTGGAACATCCAGAGTGCGTTTAGTCCAAAGAAGAGGTTTCACTTTGCTTTTGTTAAAACATGACTCCAGCTCAGTTCTACAGGAGGCAGTTTTCTGAAATGGCTTTTAAGGCTTACAGTGTCTCACTGAACTAAGAATTGACGACACTGGTTTTACACAGGTTTTAAAACAGATACTCTTTATAATAACTACACCAGCCTTAATAAAGTCTGAACTCATAATGAACAAATGGTTTATTAAGAATGATTTAGGCTCAGAAGCTCCTTACCCGTTACCACTAATCACTTCATTTAGGAGTTAAAAACACCAAACATAACAAACATGGCCCCTTTATGAGGGAGTTACTGAGCCTGAATCATTCTGAACTAATTAATATGGCGTAGTTATTATAAAGTCTGACCAAAACTTGTTTTAAAACGTCGACATATCGTCGAATATTTTTAACACTAAGTTCTTGTCTTAAACTGGGACCTTGGGGACTGGGAACTTCTGCTTGAGGATTTATAATAGTTGCAGTGAAAACGGTTCCTCTCAGTGGGACACTGGGGGAATGGGAACACTGAGGAGGATGTGCTGTGTAATGTCACTGTCAGTGAACTTTGACCCTGAAAAATATGGGGCCGTGTATTAAAGCTATAGAAATAATTCTGGATGGAAGAAGAGTTTGGCATTCATATTAAATTATTTTAATAAGATTTTAATTTTTGGCTTCTTCCAAACATAATTTGGTTTAAAACATTTATTTTGATTTTGTGAAACATTCAGAACATAATTTATAGAGCCGTGTATTGATACACAAACAGAGGTGAGTTAGTGCGGAGACACACCCACGCTCTGCTCCCTCAGTGTTTCAACATCTTCTGTCAAGTTCAGACAAACAGAAATGATCAGAACAAAACACCATCAACACATTAGTAGCTGGAGTACTGGTGTACTTCTGGTGTACCTCTGGTGTACCTCTGGTGTACTTCTGGTGTACTTCTGGTGTACTACTGATGTACTTCTGATGTACTTTTGGTGTACTTCTGGTGTACTTATGGTGTACTTTTGTTGTAATTCTGGTGTACTTCTGATGTACTTCTGATGTACATCTGGTGTACTTCTGGTGTACTTCTGTCACGTGGGCTGAATTACTTTCATTATTCAAACAAAAACAACTGTGAAATAACAATACAATACCCATAATGCATTTGACATTTACATATTTTACATTATACTCATTCACACACGCCATATCTGCCCTGGGGCAGACTGGTAGAAGTGAGGCTGCCAGTCTGTGCCATCAGCCCCTCCAGCCCCCACCAGTCACTCATACACTAATACTAACATGGGTAAGGTAAAAAATTGATGCCCTGTTTTCTAGATCAAGAAAGGTTCATATGGTGTGTGTTTTAATGTTAATCTCTTGAATCCCCAAGCAAATGCAAAAACAACAGACTTTATTTCAGGTATATATAGTAATAATCTATTTACACTTATTAGAAAACCAATGAGAATTACAAATGACACAGCTACATTGACAGATAACATCTTTACAAATCAACTGGGGAGTCAAATTACAGCTGGACTACTTATTAATGATATAAGTGATCATTTACCCATATTTAGTGTCTTTCATCAGCTGCTTCAAAACATCAAAACTGCGTCACAAATAACTAAACATCATAAAATGACTAGACTCAGAACACCTGAAGCAATTGCTGCCTTAAAAGAAGACTTAAATGCACAGACGTGGGATGAGGTTTATGCTTCTGCGGACCTCGACATGGCTTTTGGTGCATTTTTGTCTACCTTAACTACAGTCTATGACAAGCATTGTCCCCTCAGACGTGTAATTAAACACAAAAACAGACTAGATAGTCCTTGGATTACAATGGAATTGTAAATGCATGTAAAAAGAAAAATAAATTGTATAGATTTTTTCTACAACACAGAACTAAAGAAGCAGAATACACATACAAGACATATAAAAACAAGCTGACAAACATAATTAGATTGAATGAGAAGTATTATTACCATATAACCATTATTAGAACAGCAAAGAAATAATATTCAAGGGACTTGGAAAATATTAAACAGCATAATCAAAGAAGGAAAGAAAAGACATACATTCCCTGATTATTTCATGAAGGATAATAATGTTATTGTAAATGGCTCAAGCGAAATGGCAAATGCATTTAACGACTTCTTTATAAATGTTGGACCTACATTAGCAAACAGAATAACAGAATCAATAGAGTCACATGAATTAGCTGTAAAATACATACAGCAAAATCCAAAGTCACTATCCAAATTCACTATTCGTACAGATGAAAATGAATGAATGAATGAATGAATTGTTAATAAATTAAAAAACAAAAGGTCAACTGATTGTTTTGATATTGATATGGATTTGGTAAAGAACATCATTAACTGCATTGCCACACCGTTTACATATATCTGCAATCAATCGTTTCTAACAGGCACTTTCCCAAACAAATTGAAAATAGCCAAAGTAATTCCCATCGTCAAAAGTGGTGATAGACACTAGTTTACCAATTATAGACCTATATCTCTTCTGCCACAATTATCCAAGATTGGATAATTTTATTGATAAGTACAATTTACTTAGCGATTATCAATATGGCTTTAGGCCAAAAAGGTCTACTTCAATGGCCATCATGGAGCTTGTGGAGAAGATATCTACAGCAATAGTAAATAAAGAATGCACTGTAGGTATATTTATAGATCTTAGTAAAGCCTTTGGCACCATTGACCATACACTACTTTAAAAAAAAATGAAAAAATATGGCATCAGAGGAATTGCTCTCAGCTGGCTGGAAAGCTATCTTCTGAATAGACCTCAGTATGTACATATGAATGATATAAATTCTGCTGAAAAAATTATTATGCATGGTGTTCCGCAGGGCTCTGTTTTACGACCCAAATTATTTATTATGTACATAAATGATGTCTGATCTGAACTGTATTTTGTTTGCTGATGACACCAGCCTCTATTGCTCGGGAAAGAACTTATCAAATCTTATACATACAGTAGAAAATGACCCTAGCAAAATAAAACAGTGGTTTGATATTAATAAACTTTCAATGAATCTAAATAAAACTAAATACATTATCTTTGGGAATAGAAAAATTGACTGCCCCACTAATATTAAATTAAATGATATGGAAATTGAACGAGTGACTGCGACCAAATTCTTAGGTATTCATATTGATGAAAAACTTAATTGGAAAGTGCACATTAGTATTCTTCAGACAAAGTTAGCCAAAATTGCTGCTATAATGAGTTAAATTAAATTTTTGCTGAGTCTGGCCTCACTTAAATTATTGTACAATAGTCTATTCCTACCATATTTGAATTATTGTATAGAAATTTGGGGTAATACTTATAAATCTAACATAAAATCTATTTTTCTACTCCAAAAGAAGGTCGATAGAATAGTTGACTATCTCGCACCAACAAATCCTATTTTTGTTAAGTTAAACCTAGTAAAACTGTCTGATCTTGTTGATTTGAGCACAGCCGTAATGATGTATAAGGCATATAATCATGAGCTCCCTCCTTGTTTACAGACAGAGAGAGAGTCAATATCATCTTAGAAGAACAGGTATATTCAAAAAAAGTAAGACCAGAACCTTTAAAAACGTCATTGTATTTCTGTTCGAGGGGTTAGTGTGTGGAACAACCTTGATGACAAATTAAAAAGCTTCTACACAATAGAAGCATTTAAAAAGAGGTATAAAACATTACTTTTTGAAAGTTACAGGACTCAGGAATGATCCATGTGAATTGCTCTCGTTTGTAGTTTTTTTTTTTGTTTACATATTGAGTCATATGTTGTAGAACTGATCTGCTGCTTTTCTCGGAATTCTTGTGTGTTATTATTAAATAGGGTTAGGCATTCTAAGTAATTCTTACTTCAGCCTAAACCCTTTTGGTCATGATAGAAATGTTATGTACAACCTTATACAAGTTGGAAAATGTTTGATTTTGAATGTAATGACTGAATAAAATAAACTAAAAAAAAAAAAAAAAAAGGGGGTTGAAGTGTTTTGCTTAAGGGCACAGTGGCAGTATTCACTGATGTTTTCGCTGATAAAAACAGTTTAAAAACAGCAATATGTGAGTCACCTCCTGTGACGGAGACTGGTGCCATCAGCCACTTGTCTCCATGGAGAGTTTAATACCGTTCTATGGAACATGTAGACAAAGCAAACCCATCAGTCATATAATGAGATCCTTCTCAAAACCATGACAATGACCTGTAAAGTCCTGTCTGTCCATAGGATCAGTATTTGTTTGTCCATAGGGTCAGTATATGTTTGTCCATAGGGTCAGTATGTTTGTCCATAGGGTCCGTATATGTTTGTCCATAGGTCAGTATATGTTTGTCCATAGGGTCAGTATGTTTGTCCATAGGGTCCGTATATGTTTGTCCATAGGGTCAGTATGTTTGTCCATAGGGTCACTATATGTTTGTCCATAGGGTCAGTATATGTTTGTCCATAGGGTCAGTATGTTTGCCCATAGGGTCAGTATGTTTGTCCATAGGGTCAGTATGCTTGTCCATAGGGTCAGTATATGTTTGTCCATAGGGTCAGTATGTGTTTGTCTGTCCATAGGGTCAGCATGTGTTTGTCTGTCCATAGGGTCAGTATATGTTTGTCTGTCCATAGTGTCAGTATATGTTTGTCCATAGGGTCAGTATATGTTTGTTCATAGGGTCAGTATGTTTGTCTGTCCATAGGGTCAGTATGTGTTTGTCCATAGGGTCAGTATATGTTTGTCCATAGGGTCAGTATGTGTTTGTCTAGAGGGTCAGTATATGTTAGAACCTTGGCTTTGTACCACAGTCACTGAAGCCTGGAGCTGTGGGTGAGAACGTGCCCTCTCTGACCCCAGCACCAGTTTAGCAGCAGCTCTTGGGTTATGTAACAGGTTTGAAATAGTCACACATCTGGACTCTCCTGGACGCTCCATAGTGTGGAGGGTTGGACCCGAGGGGGATTTTGACAAATCTATTTCCAGTTCCAGTATTTTATTCTTACACTGTTGCTTCCCTGTTCTCGTTCACACCTTCAGTTTACTCTGCTGCTGAGCTAAAGCCTAACCTAGCTTAAAGCCTAACCTAGTTTAAAGCCTAACCTAGTTTAAAGCCTAGCTTAAAGCCTAACCTATCTTAAAGCCTAGCCTATCTTAAAGCCTAACCTAGCTTAAAGCCTAACCTAGTTTAAAGCCTAACCTAGTTTAAAGCCTAGCTTAAAGCCTAACCTATCTTAAACGTCCCTGTCTGCAGCTGAACTCATGTCTTTCTCTTTATGATTAGCATAATTAGCCTATCACTAATAGCAGCTGAACATGTTACTGTGTGCTCTTAATTTAAAGCCACAGTATGTAACCTTTTACCCAAAAAACAGACACTAGTCTATTAGTCCGTTTGTTTCTGACTCATATTTGAACGGCGGCCACTTCCTGATTCCATGGAACTGTTATTCCTTTGTTTATAATATTCCATGGTATGGCATTAACACTAATTTATCTCCATGGGAAATGATAGTGCTTTGTGTTTCTAACCTTCTGTTTCCATGGAAAGTTACATACTGTACCTTTAAGAACATCAAAGCATTTTATTTTGGTAAAGAGTGAAGCAAATATGATCATCATACATTAAAAAAAAAAAACGCAAAAAAAAAACACAACAAGCGGAGCAACCAATAGAAAAAGCCTTTTGAGTCTGAACAGAGAGGCACCACTTTAAATCATTTAGCGATCTGCGAATGAGAAAAGAAAATTAGATTTTCTTAAGAATATTTCCCAGTCTCTCATTTGGAAAAAGTCCCTCTAACCAAAACAGCAGCGTCCGCTCTGAGCGAGCCCAGATGTGGACTCTGTGGAGATGGTGATGGGTGGAGATCAATTTAAACTTCTGTTGTTTACATAAAAGCTTCATATTAGAGACTAAATGTAAAGAGGGAATTGATTTAGTATTTGAGGAAACTAGATCTTAAATTCTGTTTGACTCCTGAAGCATCTGGAACCGGACCATAAGGACCTCAAACCCCCGAGCCTTTAGGGGGCCTGGGCTTTTAGGGGGCCCTGGCCTTTAGGGGGCCGTGGCCTTTAGGGGGCTCAAGTCTTTAGGAGGACCATAAGGACCTTAAACCTCCGTCCTGACCTGGGACGGTTCAATCACAGCCACTCATTTGTGTCACGTGCAGAAGACATATAAATCTATCACCTTTGGCCTTTAGGGGGCCCAAGCCTTTAGGGGGCCCGAGCATTTAGGGGACCTGAGCCACGGACGAGGCACAGAAATCGAGGGCACAGTAACTAAAAGTGAAAGCACAAAACCTATGACAGAGCGTGCACGTTTCTGACAGAGTGTGCACGTTTCTGACAGAGTGTGCACGTTTCTGACAGAGTGCACACGTTTCTGACAGTGCTGGTGTCTCCGTGCACTGTTTACCCTCCAGTGCCCTCTCTCTTTCTGCCTGCCCCCGCTCGTTTTTTTTTTTTTCTTCAACAAGAAATACATCATCAAAACAAGACTTGAACAGACAATCACAGAGTCAAGTTATCGGGGGAAATCCATAACGTAAATGTAAAGGAGCAATAATTATAAAGGATTAAAACATATTTTTAGCACATTTTTTTTTCCAAAAGTTCTACACCATGAATCTGTATTATAAAGTATATATTTGTGCATTACAACATTAATCGATTATGTTCTAAATTACATTTGCGTTACATTGATTTATGCACAGGTCAGATTGTGCTGTGTCGGCCTATTGCTTTTGTACATTCAGTGTGGAGAACGCAAATGTAAGTTTAATTTTTTTTATTTTTCCACATAAATTACCACTACTGATTTTACTGATTCTACTCTTTTGAGTAGAATCAGTAAAATCTTTTCATTTGTATAAAATATTTTTTACTCTTTAGCTGTTCCCAACACCGGGTGCTGTCAGAAATGTGCGCAACATGCAGCAACATGTGCGCTCTGTCCGAAACGTGCTCGCTCTGTCAGAAATGTGCGTGCACTGTCAGAAACGTGCGTACACTGTCAGAAACGTGCGTACACTGTCAGAAACGTGCGCATTCTGTCACAGGTTTTGTGATTTCACTTTTAGTTACTGCGCCATCAATATCTGTGCCCCGTCCGTGTTCATATAGTCTGTGCCCTCAGCTTAAAGACAGTCAAGTGACGTCATAGACTCAATCAAAGCCGTGTCCCAATTCAAGGGCTGCACACTTCGAAGGGCCCTTCGAAGGACCCGGCCAACAAAGGGTGCTCCTCTGTGTAGCCTCCGTTGATCGCAAAGGCCGTGCCATTATAACACAGGCCTACGCCACAGAGCGTACGTCAACCGCTGTCTGTGTGCTTACGTTACGTAGCTTATGTTATGTCGCCTTGCAACTGTGACGGCTGTTGACTAATGAGCTATACGTTTAAAATGGACTCAGAAATACAGTTAGTTTTATTTTTAATTATTTATTACTTTAATTGAAGAACAGTCAACGTATCATCGTCGCAGGCGTTTATTGGATTTATTAGATTAAATTAAGGAATTAATGTTCCCCTTTGAATATCAATGGGCAAATATAATGTTATAGGTGATTTCTTCCCAATTGTAGCTAGCATTACATAACTTTAAGAAAATATACCTTGTTTCTCCCATAGAAGAAGTCACAAACGGTGCATGACGCGAAATGTGCTCGGATGCATGCTTCGTTCATGGCCAATTTATGGGGTGCATGAAATGGGACGGGCCTTGTCGCATCAGAAGTGACCTAAGTGCCCTTCAAATGCAGTGCCCTTTGAATTGAGACACAGCACAAAAATGGCCAGGGTAATAAACTGACTCATCTGCTGTCCTCGTGCCGCTCTGAGGTGTGTCCTTGTGCCGCTCTGAGGTGTGTCCTGTCCTGAATTATATACGTCCAGCGTCACTGTTCTATCTGCAGGTCCAATGGAGTAAAGTGGGACATATTTCCATTCCTCCCTGAAAAGTCCCTCTTTCCCCAAAACGATCTTCCTTTGGGCTGTTTTTGCTTTGTCCCGTACTTTAGATAAACTTAACTTCACTAACTAAAGTCTTTTATTCTGTAAAACTCCTATTCAAATGTACCTCTGCTGCCTCAGAGCACCCAGAGCACACCTGGGGGGGAGGGGTCCTTCACACCGGTATAAACATGTAGCTGTCCACACCACTGCCCGGCTCAAAAACAAATGTAGGCAGCACATATTTAGCTACTGGAAATAAAACACATCTAATCCCTTTAGAGGGATATTTAGACTCATATAAACATCCGTTTAGTTTCCAAAAAAACATTCCAAACATTATTTTCAATAAAAATGTATGGGCTCTTGGGAGTCCTGTGGTGGCCTCGGGGCCCTCAGCAGCTGCTGCGTCTAGAACCAAACAGAAGTGAAGGAGCCACTTGGATGAGCAATGTCTTCACTTTGAAATGTTTGTCCAGTGACAGAATTAAATTTTTCTTTTACTATTTCCTAGTGGAGGGTACACTACTAATGCAGCAGATAATGCCACCAGACCAAGCTCCAGGTCAGATCTGTGGAGTGGCGACCCTGCTCACTGTAAGAAAGCATGTTTCTGAAGATGTTTTTAGCAACAAAAACACCTGTATTAAAAAGTCTATGCAGCATGTGATGTTTTTAAGTCCCCCGAGGACACAGCACTCTGTTCACAGCAACAGCAGCAGCTCTGGCCCATAATGCATCTGTGAAATTAAACTCTGGAAAAGCCCTGTTATGGCTGTGTGTAAGTGCGTCACCAGCAAAATGAATCATCCTCCAGACCATTTGTTTTCAATGAGGACATATTTCCTTCTGGACCCATCCCTGACACAGCAGTTGGGTTTTACTACAACTGTGTCAGAGAGGAGAGGGGAGAGAGGAGGAGAAAGATGAGAGGAGAGAGAGGAGGGGAAGAGAGAGGAGAAATAGGGGAAAGAGGAGAGAGGAGAGGAGATGAGGAGGAAAAAGAGGAGAGGAGAGAGATGAGAGAGGAGAAAGAGGAGAGAGGAGAAAGAGGAGAGGAGAGAGGAGGAGAAGGAGTCTGGTTTACTACAGCTGTGTCAGAGAGGAGAGGGGAGAGAGGACGGGAAGACAGAGAAGAGGAGAGAGGAGGAGAAAGAGGAGAGGAGAGAGGAGGGGAGGAGAGAGAGAGGAGGGAGGAGAGAGAGGAGAGGAGGAAGGAGAGAGGAGAGGAGAGAGAGGAGAGGAGGGGAGAGAGGAGTTGGGAGAGGGGAGACAGGGGTTCGGGGGCACTGGTTCTAATGGGGTTTAATATAGGACACGACGAACATGTGACGAAGCTAAAGTTATGGCTCACACTCTTTTTTACGCCACAGAATTTCAGCCTTTGCAAAGATCTCGATTTACAGGTCAATCTACATCCCTACCCTCACCTATGGTCCTGGTTTAGTCCTGGTTTAGTCCTGGTTTAGTTCTGGTTTAGTCCTGGTTTAGACCTGGTTTAGATGGTCTGGTCCTCACCTATGGTCATGAGCTTTGGGTAATGACCAAAAGAACAAGATGGCAGATACAAGCGTTTAAATGAGTTTCCTCCGCAGGGTGGCTGGGCACTCCCTTAGAGATAGGGAGTCATATGGGAGGAGCTCGGAGTAGAGCTGCTGCTCCTACACATCGAGAGGAGCCAGCTGAGGTGGCTCAGGCATCTGTCCAGGATGCTTCCTGGACGCCTCCCTAGGGAGGTGTTCATGTCCCACCAGGAGGAGGCCCCGGGGAAGACCCAGGACACGCTGGAGGAACTATGTCTCTGGGCTGGCCTGGGAACGCCTTGAGGTCCCACCGTAGGAGCTGAAGGACGTGTCTGGGCTGAGGGAAGTCTGGGAGTCCCTGCTTAGACTGCTGCCCCCGTGACCCGGCCCCGGAGAAGAGAAAGAAAATGGATGGACTTTTATTTTAACTTAAAATCATAGTTTATTAGATATGATCGTCTTTGCGTCTGTGTTCATCAAATGATCAGTTTCTGGGGACTGATTTTTTTGACACAAACTAAACCTGAACCTAAACCTGGACTAGACGAGGACTGAACCAGACCCAGATCAGTCCCGCCTCCAGGACGAACTGCCCAATCAGAAACTTTAAATTCATCAGATATTTGCACGTTTAGGCTGGTGGGGATTTGAGGATGTTTTTGTCTGAAGCGTCACAGCGGCACAGTCCTCCACTGCTCATATTACCTGGGATCAGTGAAGACGACGTTGAAAATGACCAGATACAGTAAAATGTGTTTAATTGTAACGTATTTTAATACAAGGCCAATCAGAGGCCTGTGTTTTGAATCCTCTGAGGACTTTTACACTGAGTTATATTGTAGTGAAAACACATGTCATAGTTTTACAAATGTATTATATTTATTTTTATTTATTTTTGTTGTTTGTTCTGCAATAGTTTATATCAAATTGGAGCTGAAAAATCACACATGCCTCAGGAGCTGTTTTACATTTTTCTCTCTGATCAAGAAACGCCATGTGTTCATTTAAATTTATGGGTAAATTATTATAAAAAGACACTGAATATGAAATTACCCCATTTTATAAATGTTCTTCAGATAATTCCTTATATTTGTTTTACATAAAGTGAAGTTATAACTATATTTACTGCCACTACGCGCCACATCAAATTCAATGAACATGTGGAGTATTTACAACCGAACACTGCCCTCTGGTGGCCAAACAACGTCAATACAAACCAGCCGACACTTCTTGTCACTTTTATTCATTTGCTGCACGTGTCATATGTACATCCTGTAAATAGAAAGACACGCGCATTTTATTTTAGTAATACATGAACAGCAGACAGGCAAACACGTGACAGACAAAAGACAGGACCCTCCTAAACGAGACCCCCGCCCACACAACCCACTCACCCCACTCACCCTGGGACCCCCACCCACACAACCCACTCACTCCACTCATCCCGGGACCCCGCCTACATAATATCACTGACCCCGGGACCCCTGCCCACACAACCCACTCACCCCGGAACCCCCACCCACACAACCCACTCACCCCAGGGACTACCTATACTAGAGATAATGTAAGACTTAAGCTGTAAGAGTAGAGAGAGGAGGGAGAGGAAGAAGAGGAGGAAGAGGAGGGGGAGGAGGGAAAGGAGGGGGAGGAGAGAGAGCAGTGAGAGCAGTGAGAGCAGTGAGAGTAGGGGGAGGAGGGAGAGGAGGAGGGAGAGCAGTGAGAGGAGGGGGAGGGGAGAGAGCAGTGAGAGCAGTGAGAGCAGTGAGAGGAGGGGGAGGATGGAGAGGAGAGCAGTGAGAGGAGGGGGAGGAGAGGGAGGAGGGAGAGCAGTAAGAAGGGGGGGAGGAAGAGGAGGGAGACGAGGGAGAGGAGGAGGAGCAGGAGGAGGGGGAAGGGGAGGAGGGACAGCAGTGAGAGGAGGGGGAGGAGGAAGAGCACGAGGAGCAGGAGGAGGAGGAGGAGGAGGAGGAAGAGGGGGCAGGGTTTAGGAACAGGGAGTTTCCTGGTTCATTTGTTCATTGTGGAACCAAACAACACCTTTAAAACCATGATATTTTGAAATGCTCTAAAAATGGAAAACAAAGATGCACATTTCCAAAGCTGAGCCTTGTGTGTTTCAGACGACATCACCACCATCACCTCCACCACCACCACATCATCACCACCACCACCATCACCACCACCACCACATCATCACCACCACCACCACCACATCGCCACATTCTACTGGCCAATAATGTTTCAAATAAACCTCGTTCACTGATCAGGTTCAACATTTGTGCTTTTACCTTTTGGATATTTCATGTACAGCGTCAATATGGAAATCTGACCCTTGATCTACCCTGGGAGTATGACATCATCACATTCTAGAGCCGTAAACCCGTCAGTAGATGTGACATTTTAAAACACGATGCTCTTGTCCATCATTATGTAGCTGTTCATGCTTCATATGTTTGGATTTCAGCTTTCTGTTATATGCAACATTTTGATATATATGAAAACCCCTTTCCCCAGTCAAACGATATAATATTTAGTTTTAAATTGTTAATCACTATGACAACAGTCCTAATCTGTTGTCGTAACGAACCCCCTGGGCAAAAACACAGCAGGGCTTCATATTAAATCAAGACATCATCAGCTCCAATAGCTTCCTTCAGGTTCCTTCAATTAGATATGAATTCAAGTCATTGTTTGCCTTATAACCCTTTAACATAGGATATATATTTTATTCTATATGATGTTATTTGTGTACCTGGTCCAAAACAGATTTAAATGAATAAATAAAACAAAGTGTCAGTGCAGTCTTCAGATCAGTGAAAAAACAAAAACAAAAAAACATTTCAAGTCAAATTCAAATGATTCCATTTAAAACACAACATAATGATCTCTTAAAACCATAGACTGTAAATATAAATCTTCTTTATACAGGCTATGCTGAAAACACTGATTTCATTAATGATAAACACATAAACCTGTGTTTTAGAGCTGGAAGCGTTGTTATGATCAGATCAAATCCACTTCACTCAAATTCTGAAAACAGTCATTCTGATTCACACAAAAATAACTTCAAATGAATGATTTTCTGTCAAAGCTGCAGTGAGCTTCACAGAGCTGTTATAGAGGGGCAGAGCTGTTTGTGCATAAACACTAACTAATGCTAAATATGTTCCTAACCCATTTATTTACTCCAAATGATGTAATGCACAAAACAGGCCCAGATCACAAACTGTTTATCACTAATATAAGGCCTGAAACTTATGAAGAAACGATTCAAACTCTGACTTTATCTCGATCTCACCAAATATGAGTTTTAATTTTTCTAATCATGGCCTATTCAAAGAAGCCTAAACCTACACTTCATCCTTAAGACACTAACCCCATAACTGACTTGCAAAATGGTGAACATGTTCAAACCCTTTGTATTAAAAAATGTGATTAGTTGAAAATATATAAGGACATGTGACTGTATCTTTAGGCAGGGGCGGCACCGGGGGGGGGGTTGAGGGGGGGTTGAGGGGGCACTAGACTCCCCTAGAATGGTCAATGCACCTCATAGCTCCCAAAGACTTTTGCCCCACTTTCATAGCACATCCCATCTTGACTAAAATGAGACTCCAATAAAAAAAATCCATATTAGCTTTTATAAACCACTACAGACGCCAACAACATTTAAGCTAGTTAAAAATAGCAACTCAAACACGGCAAGGGTGGGGCTGTGCTCCATTATTAAAAGGCTCTATACTAACATGTTAAGTGAGCACCCACATTAGCGTCCCCTTAGCTCCTCCTCCTTAGCGCCCCCTTAGCTCTTCCTGCTTAGCGCCCCCTTGGCTCCTCCTCCTTAGCGCGGCCCCGTCTTTTGGACCTAACTAAAAATAGTTGAAATGAAATGGCTATGACTGTTTCGATCATTGTTAAAAACTAATGAACAACCGACTTCCTTAATTATGCGTCACATGACCAGGCCATCCCAGTGTTCTCTGCTCTGATTGGTGGGTTCAGGTTTGGGGACACTGAAGGAGGACAGTAGTTGTTGCACACATACCTACAGTACTTAGAGTTATATTTAGTCTTTAATATCAGTTTGATCCACTTCAGCTGCGAGTGTTTCTGTCTGTTGTAGTCCACACTGTAAAGAGCTGGGTGCTTCATAGCAGGGAACATATAAGGGCAGATGTCGCAGATGCTGCAGACATCGCAGATGTTGCAGATGTTGCTGATGTCGCAGATGTTGCCGATGTCTCAGATGTTGCAGATGTTGTGGATGTCTCAGATGTTGCAGATGTTGCCGATGTCGCAGATGTTGCCAATGTCTCAGATGTTGCAGATGTTGTGGATGTCTCAGATGTTGCAGATGTTGCCGATGTCGCAGATGTTGCCAATGTCTCAGATGTTGCAGATGTTGTGGATGTCGCAGATGTTGCGGATGTCTCAGATGTTTCAGATGTTGCAGATGTTGCAGACGTTGCAGATGTTGCAAATGTTGCAGATGTTGCAAATGTTGCAGACGTTGCAGATGTTGCAGATGTTGTGGTTGTAGAATCTCATCAGTAAAGAGGTTTCTGCCCTTGGCTTTCAAATTCTGACCATGCGTTGTTCAATTCCATGAAAATCATCTTGGCGTATTGTTCATAGGGCTGACCAGTCGCCTGTCCAGGGGGAAAAGAAATATAAAAAATAAATACAAATATCAAAATGAAATAACTTTAAATGTGAGTTATATGTAGACCTGTCACAATAACACATTTTGAAGCTCGATATATCGTGACAGAGAAATGTAATGATAAACGATAATATTAAAGCTACTTTATGTCTCTAACACAGACTGAATAAAGAAGAGACTGAGTGTGACGTCACCCACGTCACACATATCTTGATTTAGGGACACATAACTTGATTTAGGGACAAAATAGTGAAATTAAAACCCCAGGATCATGTAGAGCGAGTTAATACGAACATTTTAAGACCAAAATGACGAGTCTGACAGCAGCAGTTACAGAGAGAGGGGCCACAGTTTTTACAGAGAAAGTGAATTGGAGCCAGAGTCAATGGAACCGGAAGCGCGCCACGAGCACTTCCTACTTGGAATGCAGCGGCTAACAGGTTAGCTATGTTCATTTATATATACAGTCTATAGTCACTAATTAAGACTTAAATATTGCAAGATAATTCCATTATTAAATTGATCATTTATAAATGGACAGTTTCATTAAATGATTTGCCAAATATGATCAAACCTAATCAAATCTGATCAAACCTGATCAAACCTAATCAAATCTGATCAAACCTAATCAAATCTGATCAAAACTGATCAACTCTGATCAAATCACAACAAAAACACCCAAATCTACACAAGTTTGCAAAGAAAAAGTCTAATGATAAATATTGACCCAAAAAATATAGTTCCAGCTTCATAAACTGAACGATGAGTTGGTGTAGTGATTATTGTGACAGTTATATTAAAATCTCCCCCAATGACTTCTTCATTCTTCAGAACAGGGATGTTCTCAAATGTCCAGAATAACATGGACGTCCTCAAATGTCCAAAATAACATGGACGTCCTCAAATGTCCAGAATAACATGGACATCCTCACATGCCCAAAATAACATGGTTGTCCTTAAATGTCCAGAATAAATCTGCCTTTTCATTCAAATTTTGGTAGTATCATCACATACACGTACACACCACACACATGTACACATCACACACGTACACATCACACACACGTACACATCACACACACACACGTACACACCACACACACATGTACACATCACACACACGTACATATCACACACACGTACACATCACACACACATGTACACATCACACACACACATGTACACATCACACACATGTACACACCACACACACATGTACACATCACACACATATACCTGGGACTTGACTCAGAACTGAACTTGGATTTGGCTAAGATTAAAGCAGTCTACATCAAGACTTAACCAGGATCAAACCAGAACAAACCCAGGTGTGAACGCAGCCAAACAAAACCCAAAATAAGGCTGTATTTAAATTGTATTATTTCCTTGATTCAAAAGGGTTCAAAGTTTGTGTCTTGTTTTCATCAGTGAGATTCAGAGCCTGATTGGCGCCTGATCTAATCCACTCAGTGTTGTAACGATTTACTTCAGACTCAATGTGCGAATGGGAGGTGATAGAAACCAAACATGTTCCTGCTCTCTGATTGGCTGGAGCCTCCATATCTATGAGCACATGATGACCACCACATGATTACCACAAGGAAACTCAGACAACAGCAGACAACAACAGGTAAGAACAAAAACATTTTCTTTATATCAATACCACATAATGTAAAGAAAATTGTTTTGGGTGATTCTTTCTAATTAATAATCTGCTTCTTAAAGGTAAACTGCTCTGAAGTTTGGACCTGGACCAGTTTTTACAGCCCCATGTCTCCAAATGAAATCCTCTGCTTCTTGCTTCCTCACATTCTGGTGTGTGGCACAGATGCAGCGAGTCAAACAAAACCTCAGGACGACATCATGAACGACGTGAATATTTTCTTGACTATGGCTTGGGAAGTTGCAAACCACATTGGACCTAACTCCAGTTGTTATGTGTGTGGTTTGATGCCTTACACAGCTGGAGAAGGACTTCCTCTCATGGGTCTACCAGCTTCAGACTGCGATACTTGTCATCTCCTCCACGTCCACACGGTGGAATCATACTCGCACCCAAACTGTCCCCAAATGTCCAGAATGCGCCCAATAAACTGCTCTGTGCCGTTCAGTAACTGCAACAAGTGCATCCGGCCGCCCAAACCTGTTCCTATTCAGCTCATGCCCCAGCCTTTCCCATGGTGCCTTGAAAACGATGGAAAGACTATCGTGGGAGAATCCAACTGTTTACGTACTTTTAAATGGGACCCTGAACACATCACAAAGGACTTTCCGGGTGTGAAGGCACCTCCAGATCAGTGTTTAGAAGAAGCAGGAGCAGAGCATCTTAGCGACCTAGCACACAGAACAGCGATCTGCTCCATCTCCTCACCCATTGGCATGTATTGGGTTTGTGGTAGCCTAGCGTACCCATACCTTCCCATTGATTATAAAGGTAGATGCGGGCTGGCGTATGTGGTCCCAGCTATGCGTATCGCACATAAACTTCCAGAAAAACTCCAAGGAAAGAGAAGGAAGCGCGGTGCTTCCGATGTCTTTGGAACGCATCACCAGTCTCCTCTGAAAAACGTGCTGGGGCCCCTGCTTCCTTTCTATGGGGTGATGTCGGCGTTGGATCAGATTTCAGACTTGTCTCATGCCATAGAGACGATCGCCAATGAAACAGGGAGGGCCTTACAGCTTATGTCCAGTGAGCTAGCATCAGTTCGGTTGCTAGCTTTGCAAAACAGAGCTGCTTTGGATTTTCTGTTAGCAGCACAAGGAGGGACTTGTGCCATCATTGGTCAAGAATGCTGTACGTTTGTGCCCGACTATAACGCTACCATCAGAGACATAGTGAATCATTTATATAAAACAGGTGAGTCCCTGAAGCAGACCGGCTCCTCCTCCCTCTTCGATTGGCTCACACCCACGTTTGGATCTTTGACTCACCACTTTGTGGAGAGTCTCATTATTTTGGTAGTGGTCATTGTGGTTTTGTCCCTGTTTGTTTCATGTGCAAAAAAATTCCTTTGTAATATTTCTTAACGTGCATTATAAACTATATAAATGATCAGTAGGGGAAAGTTTGGGGCTGATATTTTTTGCTAAACTTAAATAGTAAAAGGATTTGTAAACATGCTCACTCGAGAATTAAAACTACATATTTGGTAGTGGCTTCATCGCTTCATGTTTTGTTTTCAATTGCCCATAATACACTGTTTCATGAACAGCTCTACTTTTAAAATAATTTGGGAGAAAATTAACTTTACTCTTAATGATAAAAAAAAACACTCCAAAGAGTATTTTCTTCAATGTATATTTGAGTTTTGTAGGTTCTTGAAAGGTTAAGAAAACTCCCGCACACTGTCTCACTCTTGGTTCACTTTTATTCACATGACGGTCCTTCTGACCTTCCTCAGGTGAGAACTACCTACCTGATAAGGTCAGAAGGACCGAAACGTGTGAATAAAAGTGAACCAAGAGTGAGACAGTGTGCGGGAGTTTTCTTAACCTTTCAAGTGCTTCTCCTCCGACGCACCTGTCGCCCAGTCAGGTGTGCGGAGTCTACACAGGAACGAGTTTTGTAGGTTCTCCCTCAGCGTGAGGCGACATCATAGACTATATATATAAATAGACATAGCTAACCTGCTAGCCTAGACTGTGTATATAAATGGACATAGCTAACGTGCTAGCCGCCGTGTTCCAAACAGGAAGTGATCATGGGCACGCTACCAGCTCCATTGGCTCTGGCTCCAATTCACTTTTTATTGAAAAACTGTGGCCCCTCTCTCTGTATCTGCCTTTACACTGAAAAACTGTGGCCCCTCTATCTGTAACTGCTGCTGTCAGACTTGTAATTTGGTCTTTTAATGTTTGTATTAACCCACTCTACATGATCCTGGGGTTTTTATTTCACTATTTTATCAGTGACTCAAGATATGAACATTAATAACAGACAAATCAGGTGCCTCCTTTCCCTGAGGTCGCTCCCGCTAGCGTTAGCAACAAGTTTGATTGACAGCGTTGCCAAGCACCAGCTCCCTGCTAAATCAATGGTGCGGGCGGAAAGGGGTGTTACCTTCAACGGTCTCACTCTGGATTGGCTCTTTGGTTGCTATGACACTCGAGGTCAGAATTCCAATGGAACTCGGCTCCAAATTGGCCCCTATAACTGCTAGCCTTGATGAGCTTCATTTGGAGCCGAAAGCTGTGGGTGACGTCACACTCACTTAGTCACTTCTTTATACAGGCTGTGGTCGATTTGTGCAGTACAAGTGCATGGAGTTTAACATTATTTAGACGATATTATATGAACACAACC